>WSYH01002031.1:5809-98481 GCA_036426205.1 Ascaphus truei
GTCTCAAACGACAATTTGTAGTAGAGGCTTCTGGACACAGAACGCTACTTGGTCAGGGTATAAACCCCTCGGGGGCACCTATGAGATCAGGTACACAAGTTATAGTAAATAAATAAATAGACGTACACACTCAGTGACTAGGATGTGTCGTAAGGCTACAGCAGTCCTGCTTTGGCTTGTAAACCACAGAGCACTTAAGGATGTTAGTTATACATGTATTGCCATCCAATATATATTAAAGTGCTACTGATAGTATAGTGATGGAGGGTAAATGATTCACAGCTTAGTTAAGCAAATGTTCACAGCATATTAATCATTGAATCATTCTACAGCACACTCCAAATGGTTATATCATATAAAGAGCAGGAATGCTTTCGCACTGAGTGTTGGTGGAGTACCCAATTCAGATCTACATAGATAAAGCCAGGAGACTACAAAACACTACAATAATAAATTATGAGACTGACAACATGGCGCGTCCAACGCGCGTTTCCCTCCAGCAAAGGAGCTTCCTCAGGGACAAATTTGTCTGCTTTTATGTAGTGTTTTTGTAGTCTCCGGCTTTATCATGTGAGATCTGAATTGGTACTCCACCACACTCAGTGCGAAAGCATTCCTGCTCTTTATATGATAACCATTTGGAGTGTGCTGTAGAATGATTCAATGATTAATATGCTGTGAACATTGCTTAACTAAGCTGTGAATCATTTACCCCCATCACTATACTATCAGTAGCACTTTAATATATATTGGATGGCAATACGTACCGACACTTTATTCGAGTGTGGTCGGTACCGCAAGCCGGAAATATCTCTCGTCTGTGCTAGTGGCCGCCCCTCGGCGTGCCGCGCGTCATAACGCGCGTGTCACGCGTCTTCGGAGCGTGCGCCCCCTGCACGCGCGTCCATGGTCTCCCCGAGGGAGCCCTGGTGTCCCGCGATCGCGGGACAGCGGCAGGGGGTTCCGGGGGACCCGGCGGACCCGGCAGCGGTAGGGAGAGCGCCCCGATCGGAGGGCGCTCTTCCGCTGCTTCGGCGCGCGCCCGTCACTCTCGGGCGCGCGCCAGGCTACTGCTGCGGCAGAGAACGGGCAAATGCTCGAATAAACTCTGCCGCAGCAGTACATGTATAAAATTGTATGCGGATGACGGTATTTTGTAATCAAACTATTCCCCAGAGGGCAATCAGAAGAAGAGGAAGTCAGTCGGCCTTCCACCTTATGGGCAATAGGGTTGATCCACCCCCCATATAACTCATCCAGATATCAAAGCTCTTAGAAAACCCCATAGTATGAATAAGTGGGAGTGGGTATAATGGAAATGACCTGTGAGTCACTCAAAAGGACATAAGCAATACAGCATCCACTGGGAAATACAATAAGAGTACTCAACTATAGTAGTCATGTAAATAAATGTAAGTCTCTACCTACTCCCACAATCTCTGGGATCCGTAGTGGCGTGCCAGCCATGGAAGGGAAATCCAGTATCAGTAGAAACAGCGAAGCAAATAGCCACGGCCAGGAAGTCAGGTGGGGATAAAGTAAATTCCATTTATTTCAGTGCATGACTGATAAATCATCACCCCAGAAGGGAAGAAACACACAGCCTCCTACGCGTTTTCGGACAGGTAGGTTCCTTTATCAAGTACTCCTTGATAAAGGACCTACCCATTCGAAACGGTAGGAGGCTGTGTGTTTCTTCCCCTCTGGGGTGATGATTTCATCAGTCACTGCACTGGGACCAGACTAGATGCTTCACTAGAATCAGAGAAAGTTAACTTGCCTCTGATGTGGGTATTTGTAAACAACAAGGGCTGGACATACTGTCACGATCGTGCTCGCCACAAACCGGGACCAGGCCTCGGGGCTGAGGTGGGGATATGAAAACACCGACCTTAGACCACGAAGCCGTTCAGGTTGCGCAGTCCTACTAAAACATAGCCAGGTCAGGTTTGGAGAATGCAGGATTATCAGAACAAGCGGGTCAGGGCAGGCAGCATAGGAGCGATGGTCGTGGTCACGAGCTGAGGTCATCATTAGGCAATCTTGGGTGAAGCTGCTTCTTCAAGGCAAGAACTTGGAGTGAGCCGCTTCAGCGGACATCGCTATTGAGCTAGCTTGCCCGTCTTTTCCTGGTCCCTGGTCCAGTACTCCCCTGCCCTGTTCCTGCCTTCCTGCTGCCGACTCCTGCCTGGACCATGACGATCCTAGCTACCGCCTGCCACTGAACCTTGCCATGACCCGGTATGATCCTTGCCTGCCACAGACTCAGCCCATGAACCCGCTATGCCTGCCTGCCTGCTGACCTCGGTCATGATCCTGACGATCCTTGCCATCCCTGCTGTTCTGGCCACAAGGTCCTATCTGCTCCTGGAGTCCTGTGACATATACATGAGGGGGAGAAGAGAGAGACATGAGGGGAGAAGAGATAGATGTGAAGGGGACAAGAGGGAGAGATGTGAAGGGGAGAAAAGAGAGAAGACTTAAGGGAGAAGAGAGACAGACATGAAAGGATAAGAGAGACAGACATGAAGGGGAGAAGAGAACAGTCTGAAGGAGAAGAGAGACAGTACAGGAAGGGGAAAGAGAACAGACATAGGGAGAATAGAGACAGACATGAAGTGGGAGACGAGCAGACTGAGGGGGAAAGAGACATGAGGGGAGAAGAAGACATGATGGGGAGAAAAAGACAGACATAAGGAGAAAGGACAGACATGAGGGGAGAAGAGAGAAAACATGAGGAGAGAAGAGAGAGACAAACATGATGGGGAGAAAAGAGATACAGACTGAGGAGAAAAGAGAGAGACATGAGGGAGAGAAGAGAGAGGCAGAGAGAGAGACATCATGGGGAAAGGGAAAGGAAAGAGAAAAGATGCGGGAAAGACCTACGGTCTCTTCTTCCTTCTGTATTATTCTGTTCTTTCTCCCCCTTCTTATCTTCTCTCTAACACTTCTCTCCTCAGTTTCCCTGTCTTCCTATCCTGCATCTTCTCTCTAATATCCCAATTCTCTTCTATCTGTTCTCTCTCTTTGCTCCGATCTCCTACTTTGGCTTTTCCTTCTTGCCTCCTTACAATGCTCCTTCCTTCTCTCCTTATTTCTCTCCTCTTTTTCTTGTCTTCTATATTTTCTCTTATCTTCTCTCCTGCTTGTCTCCTTCTTTGGCTCTTTCTCTCTCTGCTTCTTATTTGTTGTCACGTTTTGCTCGCCACAAACCATGGCCGACAGCATGGCTGAGGCTGGGTTATGAAATCACCGACCTTAGACTGCGCAGACTGGTCCGAGTGCAAAGTTCATAGTCAACAGCCGGGTTCAGGACTGGAGAGAACCCATAGTCGTTGGACGAGCCAGAGTCGGAGAGGAGATATCCGGGAAGTCGAAGTCAAAGCAGAGGGTCGCAACAGAATCAAGCAGTCCTCCTGCTTCAGCGTAATCGCTGCAGGTCAGGAAAGGGTTTGCGCGAGTGGCGTCCACGGTCTAGGATGGGAAGACTGACCGGATGGGCACACCGCCAGGCAACACTGGTAAACCAGTGCTTCAGCACAGGAGTTCAAGCTCGCCTCTGCGAAGGAGAAAGAGCAGCAGGCCACGGGTGAAAACAGCAACCTCTGCAAGAGGTTATGCAGCAGGATGCAGGGACCAGTGCTGGCAACCAATGCTTCGCACAGGAATCTGGGACAGGTTCTCTCGTGAAGTGTAGCAGCAGACCTCAGGAACACAGGAATTCAGGCCTCTGCTGAAGAGTAACAGCAGGCCTATGGTACTCAGGACTAATAACGAAAACTAGAAAGGTTAGTACACAAACGAGACAAGCCAGAGGTTTGTGGCTGAACACAACGTTCCAAGAAGGATTATGCTCGGCACTGACTCAGTGCCAAAGCCCAGCATATAAAGGGCAGTGAGCCAATCACCGGCTTGGGCAGCAATATAGCTAGCACAGGGCTTATAGATTGCCAGAGGGAGTAACTAGAAACGCACAGTTCTGCAAGGCTATAACCAAAAGCAAGAACCGGATTCCTTACATTTATTTTTCTCTCTTCTGTATCCCCAGGTGATGTAGCCTCCTACAAGTGAGCCCCCTCCTATCCCGCACAGTACAGAAACCCCCTTTAGTGGAACAGAGAAATGTAATTCCAGAGATGTGGGTGTAATATGTGAGGGGCTGACTGGTGTAATAATCTTACACTGTTAGGATAAATGTGAAGCAAGGTGTTGTTGTTACTCACTCAGCATCTTTGCTTCTCTGAAAATGCGCAGACGCTTAAAAAAATGTGCGGCTGCGCTTATGGGACGCCCCTATGTTACTTACCTGTGTGTGGAGACACACATGCTTTGCTACCAGAGGGGCTTGTTACACATTTTCTGCATGTTATTATATGCATTACAATGCATTACAGACCCTCTACAGCACAGGGGGCTTCCATAGAAAATGTAGTGTCTTAGTGTTGACTGATCCTGCAGCTGGTTTAAAAGGAGACGTCATTGCCTCTCCTCTTGATCCATCTCCTAAACGGGGACCTATTGGGTGTTACTGCACTGATGCAGAAATACCAACAGGCAGATGACGTGTGGCCTTCGTACCCATCTTCCTCTAATCTCAGCGAGAATGGGCCCCAGGTACTGTATAAGGATCTCCCAACATGGCATTCCTCTCAGGAAGAATCTTCTCCTGTGACCATCGTGACTCTGGATGCAGACGCTGGGGCCGGGACTATCCTTCAGGAGTTATTCCCCTCACAGCTACCTTTGGAGTGCTTCATCACGAACCCATACATCTGGATGTGATTCATTCTCCAGACACGGACATTGTTCTGGGACTCCCATGGCTACGAGTCCATAATCCACAGACGACTGGTCATCGGGTCAGGTGATGACATGGGCTCCTTGCTGTAGGGCGAAGTGTCGGTTTCCCACACTCCTTGCAGAATATTCATTGCTCCAAACCAGAGGCATTTGCGAATCTTCCTCCGGCCTACCAGTCTTTTCAGGACGTCTTCAGCAAAGGCAGCAGAAGAACTGACAGTCCTTTAGACTGTCCCATCGATCTGCTCCCTGGGACGGTCCTCCATGGGGTGGACTTACCCTTTGTCAGAACCAGAGACGGTAGCCATGAAGGCTTATATGAAGAAATCTGCTCGCGGATTTATTCGAAAGTCCAGCTCTCCCGCAGGTGCGGGCTTCTTTTTTGTCCGAAAAAAGATGGGTCCCCAACCCTGTATAGTCTACAGGGGCCTTAACACACATTACGGTTACGAATCGCTACCCACTCCCCTGATTCCGTACTTCTCGATCGCCTCATGGCACAACCATCTTCTCCAAACTCTATCGAAGAGGAGCCTATACTTGGTCCGAATCAGGCAGGGGATGAGTGGATGCGGTGTTTAACACCATAGATGGTTACTAGAGTACCTCGTCATGCCCTTGCGGCTATGTAATGCCCCCGCAGTTTTCCACTTTTTTGTCAACAAAGATATTTAGAGACTTACTGGGGTCTTGTATCGCCGTCTACCTCGATGGACATCCTTTTTTCTAAATCCTTGGAACAACATCGTGAGCAGGTAAATATGGTGCTTCAACACCTTCATGAGAATCAACTGTTTGCCAAGCTCGAGCCGTGTAAATATGGTGTTCAACACCTTCATAGAATCAACTGTTTGCCAAGCTCGAAAAATCTAGTCTTGCTTTCCTTGTATATAATATCTGCTCAAAGCTTACAGATGGATCTGCCAGGTCCTCTGCTATCCTTGATTGGATTTAAGTCCCTTGGGTAGTAGCCATTCAAATGTTCCTTAATTCGCAAACTATTACCGTTGTTTCATCAGGGATTTCTCCAAAATAGTCGCACCTATAACGACCATTGCCAAAATGGGGCGCAAAGCATGTTCTTGGTCTCCAGAGGACAAGCTGCCTTTTCTCAAATTAAAGAGATCTCTTTGTCTCCCATTCTTGTTCACCCAGATCCTCCCCGTTGTTCATCCCAAGGTTGATGTTGGTGCAGTACTTCCACAGAGAATGGATTTCCAGTCGCATCTGCATCCTTAAGAAACACTAGGTTATGGAGTGATCACAAAACCCACACCATTGAAGCAAATAATGAGTAAATAATGGTAATCCAAAAAAGTGGTGCAAACTGTGAACTGAAAATGATCAGAAAAGGGGGGGAAGGAAAACACAAAATGGATGTGTCTCCTAAAAGAATTCACTATAATGCACTCCTACTTAATTTAAAATTTAACTTTTAATATTTATTTTCATAAACATATGTACCAAAAACGTCGTGTTATAATACCATTAAAAAAGGAATTAAATTGACATTAACTAGCGTCTGTGTCAGTGAATGTGTGTTGGAGTGGTCTCAAACGACAATTTGTAGTAGAGGCTTCGGACACAGAACGCTACTTGGTCAGGGTATAAACCCCTCGGGGGCACCTATGAATCAGGTACACAAGTTATATAAATAATAAATAGACGTACACACTCAGTGACTAGGATGTGTCGTAAGGCTACAGCAGTCCTGCTTTGGCTTGTAAACCACAGAGCACTTAAGGATGTTAGTTATACATGTATTGCCATCCATATATATTAAAGTGCTCTGATAGTATAGTGATGGAGGGTAAATGATTCACAGCTTAGTTAAGCAAATGTTCACAGCATATTAATCATGAATAATCTTACAGCCACCCAAATGGTTATATCATATAAAGAGCAGGAATGCTTCGCCCTGAGTGTTGGTGAGTACCCAATTCAGATCTACATAGATAAAGCCAGGAGACTACAAAACACTACATAAAAAGTAGGAGACTGACAACATGGCGCGTCCAACGCGCGTTTCCCTCCAGCAAAGGAGCTTCCTCAGGGACAAATTTGTCTGCTTTTATGTAGTGTTTTTGTAGTCTCCGGCTTTATCATGTGAGATCTGAATTGGTACTCCACCACACTCAGTGCGAAAGCATTCCTGCTCTTTATATGATAACCATTTGGAGTGTGCTGTAGAATGATTCAATGATTAATATGCTGTGAACATTGCTTAACTAAGCTGTGAATCATTTACCCCCATCACTATACTATCAGTAGCACTTTAATATATATTGGATGGCAATACGTACCGACACTTTATTCGAGTGTGGTGTACCGCAAGCCGGAAATATCCTCCGTCTGTCTAGTGGCGCCCCTCGGCGTGCCGCGCGTCATAGACGCGCGTGTCACGCGTCTTCGAGCGTGCGCCCCCTGCCACGCGCGTCCAGTGGCTCCCCGAGGGAGCCCTGGTGTCCCTCGATCGCAGGACAGCGGCAGGGGGTTCCGGGGACCCGGCACGACCCACGGTAGGGAGAGCGCCCCGATCGGAGGGCGCTCTTCCGCTGTTCGGCGCGCCCGTCACTCTCGGCGCGGCCCGCCAGGCACTGCTGCGGCAGAGAACGGGCAAATGCTCGAATAAACTCTGTCCGCAGCAGTTACATTATAACTAACATCCTTAAGTGCTCTGTGGTTTACAAGCCAAAGCAGGACTGCTGTAGCCTTACGACACATCCTAGTCACTGAGTGTGTACGTCTATTTATTTATTTACAATAACTTGTTACCTGATCTCATAGGGCCCCAGAGGGTTTATACCCTGACCAAGTAGCGTTCTTGTCCAGAAGCCTCTACTACAAATTGTTCGTTTGAGACCACTCCAACACACATTCACTGACACANGACGCTAGTTAATGTCAATTTAATTCCTTTTTTAATGTATTATACACAACGTTTTTGGTAACATATGTTTTATGAAAATAAATATTAAAAGTTACATTTTAAATTAAGTAGGAGTGCATTATAGTGAATTCTTTTAGGAGACACATCCATTTTGTGTTTTCCTTCCCCCCCCTTTTCTGCATCTGCATCCTTGTTGCTTCTTCTCTAAGAAGTTCTCTGCAGCCCAGCGTAACTATAATGTTGGGAATCGGGAGCTCTTGGCGGTAAAGATGTCACTGGAGGAATGAAGACATCTCATTGAGGCAACTTCAATGCCTGTGACCATGCTAACGGACATCCGTAACTTGGAGTAACTGGGGGCGGCATGTCGGCTGAATACCCTCCAAGCGAGAAGGGCTCTCTTTTTCACTCAGTTCAACTATATTATTTCCTTTAGACCGGGATCCAAGAATGTTAAAGCCGATGCCTTGTCCCGTCACTTTTCTTCTGAAGATGCACTGTAGACTGACGAGGTGCCCATTATTCCTCCTTCCAGAATTGTCACCGCTATCACTCCCACGGTCATGGATCTCATTCGTAAAGCCCATTCTGAGCTCCCCACTGGTATTTATTTACCTCCTTGTCGGCTCTTGCTACCCTCCCCTCTTCATCTACAAGTCCTCCAACGGGGTCATCAATCCAGAATTGTGGGGCACCCTGGGATTAAAAAAACAGCTGAGTTTCTCGAGCGGACCTTCTGGTGGCCGAAGATCAGGAACGACATTAAGGTTGTCATCTCGGCCTGCACGTTATGCGCACGAACCAACGTACCAAGCCCCCTACCATGCGGTTACTTCATTCCCATCCCATCCCTGGTCACACTGTCCATGGATTTCATTGTAGAGCTTCCCTCTTACCAGGGCATGACAGTAAACCTGGTCGTGGTCGACTGTTTCTCCGAGCAGGAACATTTCGTTCCACTAAAAAACTTCCCTCTGCTCCAGAGATGGCAGATATTTTCATCAGGGAGGTATTCCACCTTCATGGCTTCCCAACACAAATTGTCTCTGACAGGGCTCCCAATTTATTGCAGGATTCTGGAAGGATTTTTGTTGCCGTTTGGACATTGATCTCCATTTTTCCTCCGCATCCACCCACAGTCCAATGGTCAGACTGAAAGAACCAATCAATCATTGGAACAGTTCCTCCAGTGCAATGTCTCCAAGCAATGGAACGATTGGGTGGACCTGCTGCCGCTAGCAGAATTCGCTATCAATTCTCTGTCCCAGGAGTCCTTGAAGTGCTCTCTCTCTTCTATACGGCTTTAGGGTATAACCCGACTACCTTTCCCCATGACTCCTCCACTATAGGGGTTCCTGCAGCGGATACCAGGGTGGATGACCTACAGGATTACTGGAAAGGCATTCAAGCGACCCTTCGCATGGCAGCAGAAGCACAGAAAAGAAACGTGGACAAACATATGAGGTCGTCACCCGAATATCAAGTCGGTGATGAGTTCTGGCACTCAACGCTGAATTTTTGATTACGTCAGCCCTCCGTGAAATTGGGACTGCGTTTTATCAGTCCCTACAAGATTTCCCGGAGAGTGAACAAAGTATCCTTCCAGCTGGAGCTCCCTGCATCACTCAAGATCTCCTCCACATTTCACGTATCCTTACTGAAACCGGCAATTCGCAGCTGGTTTTTCAGAACTCTACCCCCTCCCGCTCCTTTACCGTGGATGGTTAACAGGAGTATCTCGTCCGGAAAATTTTGGACTCTCTAGTCTCTAGGGAATCCCTTCAGTACCTGATTGACTGGAAGGGGTACGGTCCCAGAAGAGGAGTTGGGTCAAGGGTTCTGATGTCCACTCTCCCCCCTTGGTCAAAGAGTTCCACACAGGTTTTCCTATCAAACCCACTTTTGGGCCTTTGGAGTGTGCCCTTAAAAGACAGAGATTCCATAAGGATCTCCCAACATGGCTGCCGAGGCAGGACATCTGCCTCTACCAACATGGCCACAAGGCAGGAAGTCTGCCTCATTCCAGATCCATATAGGACCTCTCAACATGGCTGCCGAGGCAGGAAGTCTGCCCCCACCAACATGGCTGCCGAGGCAGGAAGTCAGCCTCAGTCTGGAAGAATTGCCTACACCTGCCTGCTCCATTTATAAGGCCTCATTCCCCACTCCTCCTTGCTTATGCAAGGTTCTGTATACCTTGTTCTCTGCTTGAAGCCGTGTCTAGCCTGCATTGTACTTTGCCTATTGCTGACGACCTCGGAACTGTGACCTCTAGCCATTCGTGGCACAGCACCAGCGCTTCCCAGGGGTACAGGTGGGTCCCCAAACTTCAACCAAAGCCACCCAAGGCCAGACTCCTCAGTCCGGCAGCATTGCACTGCGCATGCGCTGCTCCGGCACCTCCCAATCCTCCGCACACAGACAGTCCAACCCCACGAGCTGCTGAAGGCCTGGAGCCGACAGCCAGCTCCAGACTGAGAACTTTCGTGGCAGGGCACCGACTGATTTTCTACGCCTGCACAGGATTTAAATAACCTCCCCGTGGCACCTCAGAGCCTAACCATGTCAGTCATGGACCATGTCACATAAGGGACTCCACGTGAAGTGCTTCCTACAATTGAGCCCCCTCCTATCCACGCACAGTAACAGAAAACCCGCTTTTTAAGGACAGGGAGAAAATCCCAAGAGGATGTGGATTCCAGCTGGGGACCTTTTAATCACACACGTGTAATATGTGAGGGGCTGACTGGCGTAATAATTTTACACTGTTAGGATAAAAGTGATGAGCAAGGTGTTGATGTTACTCGCTCATCATCTTTGCTTCAATGAAGATGCGCAGACGCGAGGCTGCGCTTTTGGGATAAGGGACTTGCGCGTCCCTATATTACTTACCGTCTGTTTGGGACACACATGCTTTGCTACTAGACGGTTTGTTAACATTTTCTGCATGTTATTATATTGCATTACAATGCATTACAGACCCCTCTAGCAAAGGGGATTATATCGAAAACATGGTGTCTCTGACGGTCTTAGGCTAAGGCCCCGCTCCCAGAGTCAGCGCGCCCGCACTGCATACAGGCGGGGCGCTGACATACACAGACCGCGATATGCGGTCTGTAGGGAGCGGGAGCCGGAGCCGGAGGTGGGCGGGAGTGGGAGGCTTGAGCGGGAGGGGGGGCGTGGCTTGAGCGGAGGGACCCGCTACTCTCCCCCCCCCACTCCACGTCTCGGGCTGCTGATTGAAGGTAAGTAAAGCAACACACACACACACATACACACAGACAGGCACATACACACAGACAGGCACACACACACAGGCAGGCACTCATATACACACACACACACACAGACAGAGGCAGGCACTCACGCACTCTTGCACACACATACACACACACAGACAGGCACGCACGCACTCAGACACACACACAGACAGGCACTCAGACACACACACAGACAGGCACTCAGACACACACACAGACAGGCACTCACGCTGCTTTCACTCCACACTCCTCCCCGCTCCCCGAAGCCTCTCCTCCTCCCGAAGCCTCCCCTCCTCATTGGCTTACAGCCACACCACGTGGCGCGTCAACGCTAGGGATCACCATTCTCTTGTATCCCATAGCGGCTGACGCGCCACAGCGTGTAGTAAGCTGTGCAGCCAGGGGGGACCGGGACCGGCTCGGGAGGATTCCCCTGCTGGTGGGGAACTCGCGTGTGGCCGCCCCCGCCGCCGGGCGCACCGGGTCCCAGGCCTTAGTGTCAACTAGATCCTGCAGCTGGTGTAAAAGGCAACAACGTTGTTTCTCCTTTTGTTCATCCATTTCCTGAGGGAACCTAGTGAAAATAAAGGTGAACAATAGCGCTCATGCAAACAATGAATTACAATGAATTACAATGAATTACAAAAAACCTGTGATATAGAGTCCAAGGTAGTCCTGGAGCTGCCCAAAGAAGTGAATCTGGAATCTCCTACCCAGATTTGGTAATGTAGGGGAAAGACACCTCCTGTGGCGCTGAGGAATGGTTTAAGTGATTGTAGACAAAGTTTTTTCTTGATGGATTCCTCAAGAGAAAAGAGAAAAACAAGCATACACACTGCAATAGTGCATTACCCAGGGACAACGAGGATATAAGAGAGCAATTTTAATACATATTAAAATACAGGTAACATATAAATAAAAAACAATTGATTACACTAAAAAAATTATAAAAGAATTATACTAAAAAAACTATCTGTGCCTTGGCATAGGAACCAGATGTCTTGCAAACTTGCTCCGTTGGTTTAAAAGGGACCTCGCAACAAAAGTGGCCAGGGACAAAGCTTATTGAAATGGTCTTATCAGCATATGGGACCGCTTGCTGCGAGGTGAAATTGTGTCAATCCACGGAAGAGGATCTCCTTTTCTGCTCGGGTGTCTGCTTGCTGCACACTGCTTGCTGCTTTCTCCCAGAGTTCAGCCGATCAACTCCTCCTGTGATGTCACTGCTTGTTCTCCACAGCTACGGTGTCTCAGTAATGCCAAAAGACCTCCTACTGTACATGTTTCAAAACTCCTAATAGTGGGTTTCTTCCTCAGGGATAGTTCACTAGTTTAGTAAAAAATTTTTTTAGTGTAATCAATTGTTTTTTATTTTATATGTTATCTGTATTTTATATTTGTATTAAAATTGCTCTCTTTACATCGAGTTGTCCTGGGTAATGCACTATGCAGTGTGTGTATGTGTGTTTTCTCTTTTCTCTTGAGGAATCCATCAAGAAAAGAACTTTGTCTACAATCACAATTAAACCATTCCTCAGCGCCACAGGAGGTGTCTTTCCCCTACATCTCCTGAGGGAACTCAACAGGGATCTCTTGGGTCTCACTGGATAGATGCAGCAGTACCAACACCCAGGTGACTTCTGATCTTCGTCACAATCGCCATTTATGTTCTGTGCCTGCAGTGTTTTATACACAGGGACATATTCCGGAACACATGGCAGTGGTACCGCTTCTTCTTCCCTATCTTGGTCCAACGCCTAAAAATTCCAAAAGAGAACATAGACGTCTTGTTAGAACTGAATCTAAGTTTCCCCCAATCACACAGCACCAGCAAAATGGGAGTTTAGGCTCTGTATATCTGTATGTCTCTTTTGGTACAGATCACTGTATACCAGGTAGATCAAACTGTTTGAGTCACTTAACCACAACCATTTCCGGAGATAAAAATCCCTTTAATTTTCCCTTTACATTGTTAAGAAAGTTGCTTTGCAGAATCATTTTTTGTGTAATTTACTTGGGAGCTTTATTTTATGTTAATAATACAGTCCTTTGACATGCGCATGGGTATATTGTATGTGTTGGGTGATAATGCCTGATGTTTGGGAGAAGTGAATCATGAATGTGTCGGTTTGGGAAATGTCCCTCCATGTAACACACACTAGAAGCTGCTGTAGATCGTGATATGAGAGAATGAAGATCAGCACCTGATCTGCTGGATCCTCCACAGGGAATGAGAAGGAGACTCTCCTTTTCATTGTCTCCAGGAAGTTAACATTCAGTGTCCTCCATGAGCAGGTCCTCTACCTCTTCATCAACGTCATTGCCAGTGTCTTCAGTGACTGCGTCCACAATGTTGTCTCCGTTGTCCACCTCCTTCTTAATCCTCACTGTCCTCGAACCAGTTGCATGTTCTTTCCCTGTTCTGAGGCTGCCAGCGCCTCAGTGTAGTCGCAAAAATGTTGCTATCCCCTGTAGTTTCCCTTAGCTTCTGCCAGTTGCCTTGGCAACCTCCCTCTGCTCAAATCTTGAGTTGGTTAAGCCTTCTCACCCTGCTATGTTTTGTTTACTAGTATGCACCATTGCTTATTCCTGTCTGCACAGGAAAATGTGCTTTCTTTTACTACCAGAAGCAATAGTGAGAAAATAGTGAGTGCATTCTTTTTTACCTTCCTCTCACAAATACTACTTGCAAGTTCTTTTATGTTTGTTATACCCCTCCCAATAAAGTTAAAGAAAATAGAAGGACTCCGTGTGCATTTAAAGGGGACGAGTTTAAGCTACCTGTTCCTACTCATTAGTGACACTGAGCCTGGAACAGAATACTCACATCTGCCTCGCTTTCCACGTCCTCCAATATCCAGTCTCCGGCAAACTCCACGTGCAAACTGACGTCATCACCAAGGCTTGACTTGGTCACATAGTCCTTCAATTCCTCTGTAAAGTCCATCGCCTTGATAGCCTCAAAGCCGGTGTTATAGACATCCTCCACATTGATGTTTCCTTCTTTCTCTTCCACATTCACCTCTCCTCTTCCTTTCTTCTCATATGTCTTTCCCAAGACCTGTAGGAGTGAAGCAGAAATTAAATAATAATCTGTTTGGGTGTATTTGCCCATGATTATAACATTCCTTCCTCATATCTCCTGAGTCTCAGTCACCCTCTAACTCTAATATCCCTCTCACTCACCCCTCTAGCACCTTCACCTCATACAGCCTGTCCTGCATATCTCCTGAGTCTCACTCCCCCTCTCACTCCAATATCCCTCTCACTCACCCCTCTACCGAAGCCTGGTGAGAGCAGGAGGGAGGGGGAAGTGAGGGCAGGAGGGAGGGGGAAGTGAGGGCAGGAGGAAAGGGGATGAGGGAGATGAGGGAGTGGGCTGAGAGAGGGAGGGGGTAAGAGAGTGTACACTCAGTTGTACATTGTGATTTAACAAAAAAGTATATGTTATACAGTAAGGTCCGGAAATAATTGGACACTGATACAAGTTTTGTTATTTTGGCTGTGCACCAAAATAAATTCAAGTTACAGTTAAATAATGAATATGGGCTTAATGTGCAGTCTATCAGCTTTAATATGAAGGTATTCACATCCAAATTGGAGTAAAGGTTTAGGAATTACAGCTCTTTAATATGTAGCCCCCTCTTTTTCAAGGGACCAAAAGTAATTGGACAATTGACTCAAAAGCTGTTTCATGGACAGGTGTGTGCTATTCTTTCGTTATTTCATCATCAATTAAGCAGGTAAAAGATCTGGAGTTGATTCCAGGTGAGGCATTCGCATTTGGAAGCTGTTGCGGTGAACCCACAACATGCGGTCAAAGGAGCTCTCAATGCAAGTGAAACAGGGCATCCTTAGGCTGCAAAAAAAAAAGAAAATCCATCAGAGAGATAGCAGGAACATTAGGAGTGGCCAAATCAACAGTTTGGAACATTCTGAGAAAAAAAGAACGCACTGGTGAACTCTGCAACACAAAAAGGCCTGGACATCCACGGAAGTCAACAGTGGTGGATGATCGTAGGATCCTTTCCATGGTAAAGAAAAACCCCTTCACAACATCCAGCCAAGTGAAGAACACTGTCCAGGAGGTAGGCATATCATTATCCAAGTCTACCATAAAGAGAAGACTTCACGAGAGCAAATACAGAGGGTTCACCCCAAGGTGCAAACCATTCATAAGCCTCAAGAATAGAAAGGCCAGATTAGATTATGCCAAACAATATCTAAAAAAGCCAGCCCCGTTCTGGAACAGCATTCTTTGGACAGATGAAACCAAGATCAACCTGTACCAGAATGATGGGAAGAAAAAAGTATGGCAAAGGCTTGGAACGGCTCATGATCCGAAGCATACCACATTATCTGTAAAACACGGTGGAGGCAGTGTGATGGCATGGGCATGCATGGCTTACAATGGCACTGGGTCACTAGTGTTTATTGATGATGTGACAGAAGCAGCCGGATGAAGTGTATAGGATTATATTGTCTGCTCATATTCAGACAAATTCAGCAAAGTTGATTGGACGGCGCTTCACTTTACAGATGGACAATGACCCAAAACATACTGCGAAATCAACCCTGGAGGGTTTTAAGGCAAAGAAGTGGAATATTCTGCAATGGCCGAGTCAATCACCTGATCTCAACCTGATCGAGCATGCATTTCACTTAATAAAGACAAAACTTAAGGCAGAAAGACCCACGAACAAACAACAACTGAAGACAGCTGCAGTAAAGGCCTGGCAAAGCATCACAAAGGAGGAAACCCAGCGTTTGGTGATGTCCATGCGTTCCAGACTTCAAGCAGTCATTGCCTGCAAAGGATTCTCGACAAAGTATTAAAAATGAACATTTTATTTCTGATTGTGTTAATTTGTCCAATTACATTTGAGCCCCTGAAATAAGGGGACTGTGTATGAAAATGGTTACAATTCCTAAACGTTTCATACGATATTTTTGTTCAACCCCTTGAATTAAAGCTGAAAGTCTGCACTTCTATTGCATCTTGGTTGTTTAATTTCAAATCCATTGTGGTGGCATACAGAGCCAAAATTATGAAAATTGTGTTGTGTCAGTGTCCAATTATTTCCGGACCTAACTGTATATATACACAGACACAATATCTATCTATATCTATATATTGTAACAAAAGAAAAGAAACCCGCATAAGAGCACTCAGGTATACCATTGAAAAAATAACAATTTATTATTTGACACAAAGAGAAATAGATAACAGTACAAAAGTATTAAAAAGAAGGCTAAGATCCCTGACACGAATACTACCCAATGGAAACACTGTTGTATAATTTAGGGATAAACTCGCAATGTAAACCCTAATGTCATGTATAGACAAAAGTTATAAGATACACTTAGATGAGCCAGAACCTCAAAAACAGGCTATTATATTACCAGACAAATGAAACATGCATCTAAGATGATGCGTCCCTGAGGACATGGAGTATATTAACCAATATATAGAGTACTTCCTCAACCAGCATAAATTAAGCCTCTAAAAAGCAGATATAATAACCAAACCCACAGCAATTGAAATCTCTGGGGGAAATGGTAACCATGCTTAGAGGATCACTTTATACAATGAACAAAATGACATGCATGTGACGTGGATAAATGCATGTTTCAATAAAGAATACAAGGTGAATAGCCTGTATGGTACAGGCATAAGTATCAAAAAAGCGTATCAAAGTCCAGAAAAAATAATCACAGCAGTGTTAGGTAGTATAGTTACGTGGTTGTATAATCCAGGGGTCCTGGTTAGCACCCCCACTCCTACGCGTCTCATCAGAGGACTTAAAGTTGGAGTGGTGAGGATGCTAACACAACACACTGTTTAAAAAGGCACATTTTCGCGCCAAAAAGGGACAAAGGAACAGCTGTGTATGTTTGCTACCATAATTGCGTATCAGTACTTCCGCGTTCCACGGTGACACGCATAAGCAAAATAGTTATTTCCGGATTGGCGCCATGATATATTGCGCGCATGCGCAGTACCGCCATAATACAGAGGACGGCACAGCGCTCCTATGGGAACATAAACCCTATCCTCGGCACTATCGCCAGCAGCATCAGGCGTACAATAGGCGCCATGTTAGAAACAGAGAGGCACATCTCCACCCATCAGCATCTCTTATAGCGCGCTATTAAATACTCTGCGCATGCGCTGTGCGTTCCACGGTGAGACGCATAAGCAGGATAGTTAGTTCTGGATTGATGACATAATACATTATGCGCATGCGCAGTGCCGCATGATACAGGGGACGGCACAGCGCTCCATAAGAATATGAACTCTGTACTCGGCAATCTCGCCAGCGGTAACCGGCGTTTTTTCATACTGTTGCGGAAGCCTTTCTCAACAGTGGTCTTACCCCTTTGGGCAAATCTTTGTTTCATCTCCTCTGACCTTAGTAGAAAGTCAGCTGGAGACGAAACATTACGTTTCAGTCTGAGGAACTCACTTGTAGGAATGCCACTGACCTGATGGGCAGGATGAAAACTTGCAGCGTGTAATATCGAGTTGGTGGCTGTTTTATCCGTATTAAGAACACCTCCCTCACCAATACTGATAGCGAGGTCCAAAAATGCAATCTTCGTATTACTGGATTGAAAAGTCAACTTGATATTAAGGTCATTGTGGTTGAGGACATGTGGTTGTTCAGCGTGCAAATTCATGGAGAACACACTCACTTTTTCTAAAAGTACGAAGACCCATAATTATAACATCAAGCATATACTTAATTGCAAATCTAAAGGGGTTATTTACTGCATTTTATGTCCCTGTGATCTACCTTATGTCGGAATGACCACAAGGGAAGTCCGATTTCGGATTTTAGAACATGTCAGAAATGTCAAAAATGCACAAAGAGATCTTGATAATTTCAAGAAAATAACAACTGTTGCTAGACACTTTCTGATCAAACATTATGCAGATAGTACGCTCCTTAGGGCCTTCGCAATTGAAAAGGTCATGCTGGACATACGTGGCGGTGACCTTGAAAGGGCCCTGCTACGAAGGGAGACCAGATGGATCACACAATTAGTTTCTATGATCCCGAGAGGCTTAAATGACTACACAGGTTTTGCCATGTTTTTATAGATCACACTCATGCTACTGTTTATTAGCCTTGCTATTCGGACTCTATGACCATTATTGTTGCACATACATGTACATGAACCCTTCATTTAAACCCCTAGGGGACATGGTACCCAGGGTGTAGATACATCTTCTTGCCTCCTTCGTACCGGAGATACGTGTAGGGCAAGCATTGTAGGTGCAGTGAGAGACACGCCGAGAGACTGATCCCAACGGAGCCGAGGCAGTGCAGTCTCAAAACATCAGAGACTAAATCTCGCGAGAGCCTGGCCACATGATGCGGAAGTAACCGCTGGAGTGAAGAGTGCTGGTAACCGGCGTTCTCTAACCACGAGTGTGAGAGACTCGCTAATACTCTCTACTGCCAAATTTAACTCACAGAATGTGAGTTTATTACTTATATTTTAATCTTGAGTTACACTCTTATTAAAAGGTTTTACATTATCCCTGTTTCTCCTTTTATTCCCTACCCATCCTCTTTGTGAGATCTATCTGCCAGGTATAATCTGTGTAACAGATACACCATGATTGCTGTTGATGCTTCATGTGAACAACAATCCCAAAGAACCAGAGGCCAGATACAGAAAAGGACAAGCTTCAGGAGCTGAGTTCCTGAGTCCCTAAGTGGATTAAAGGCTGTTATTTGCTCCACTAGTGTAAGTGCATATCTTACCATTATATATATCTGGATTTTTAGATATATTGCCCTATGATGTTTCTTTCTTTTTCTCTTTCCCTGCATATTTGCGCCTAGGTCATTCTTTCCTATACATTTCCAGATGGCAATTGTGGAGCCGTAGACCTATGTGGCTGCAGTTTGTAGGGTTAGTAGATTGTAAGGGTTCATACCTCTTTTAAATTGACTGAATTGGCTAATAGTGTGGTTTTCAATTTACTGCACAAACTTATTGTTGAGATTTGCGCTTGTTGTATCTTGTTTTGTATATATATATATATATATATATATATATATATATATATATATATATAAAACTCCAAACACATATTTTTAAAAAAACTAATACATATTAAAAAGAAAACAAATACATATAATAATAAAAAACAAACAAACAAATACATATTAAAAAACAGACTTACCTTGGGTATGGTGTCAGGCCTCTGGCCGGGGCTTCTGGGGGCCAGGCCACCAGACAAAGCAGTTGCCGCCAGGCCCTGCCTCCCCCCAGCTGCAGGCTTCTCCCTCATGCCGAGCTTCTGACGCTGCCGCGCGACGGGCCTCTCTGACATCAGCGCACTGGATGTAAGCTTGACCCCACTTCCGGCACTCGCTGGCATGAAAGGGAGGCCCGGTGATGCGCTGATGTCAGAAGTGTGGAACAGTCGTGGAGGGATGCCCGCAGCTTTGCCCCCCCCCCCCCCAAACACTTGTCCCGGCTGTCCCACCCTGTCGGCGGCCCTGTGTGGGATTGTGGGTTCTATAGCAATTTGACATCCAGTTAATGATATGAATTACCACCTGGGATTCTGTCTTTTCTGTCCCTGCAGATACTATCACAATAGAAGCAGAAGACCCCAATGCACACCCAATGTGTCATGTTATACCAGGAGTCTCTGATTACTTCACACAGCAACAAGCTGCAAATGACTTGCTACAATAATAATGTAGTTTGAATGACACTTTACCTAACATATAGCTCATTCAGGCCCATATTTACTAAGCAGTGCTATTTCATAAGATCCCTTATAGCCCATTCAAACGAAAGAGCAGTATGTCTTCCGGCACCAGGCGGTGTCTTGTGGAATAGCACCGCTTAGTAAATATGGCCTCAATGTTTTTCTCCACCTTGTCTTTGAAGTATAAAGTGACACATTTGTAGTACCTGACAGGGTACCAGACCTAATGGGGTACCTCCAAAATATGTAATTAAAGACCATAAATTGAATATAAACATATGCCAATCATTCAATAAATATTTAATAATTAGACATATTGGGTGTTTATTTGGATGTTTAATTTCCTATGGTGCACTGGTATTTGGAAGTGTCCCATCTTCTCACACAGGGGCCCCAGGCAGTCAGATCTTACCTCTATATAATCCTGTTACATGCCACATCAGACTGTGTTTTGATGCATTCTGAGGTTGTCCTTTAATCAGATCTTACCCGGTGTGTCTCCATCTCCCTGGGAAGTTCTTTGCCTTCAAGCTGGAAGGCTCGCCTCGATCGGGATTTCTCTGCTGACCCCTTCTAGAAGTCACTCAGTTGGGAGGTCTCGGCTCCGAGGGATCTAAAAAATAAGAGACTTCGAAAAGATGTTAACTATGTGCAAAGGTCCTAAAATATTTCTCTAACGGGGAGAGAAGTTATACAGGGAGGGGAAAACTTAAATACTAATAAGTATAATCTATTACACTAATAAATATAATCTATTATACTAATATATATTTATATAAAATCTATTATACTAATTTATTCATATATAACCTATTATACTAATAATGGTTATAAATATGGTCCAAATGGGCGTTGAAGTCTCCTCCAAGTCTCAGAAAAAGCTCCTCACAGGTCCATGGACAGCTGGTTAATGGCACTGGTGACATCACTCCCATAGAACTCAGGTACAGGGTAGTTGGGCTGTAACCACGGAAGTCAGGTCAAAAATAAACATGGGACTTTTTAAAATTTAAAATGAGAGTGTACGTCACATTCTGGGCTCAGCCTCTGCGTGCTGTCAGGTCTGACCAGCTTGTGATAATAGAAGATATCCATATATGGGATATGATGAGAAGCATGATGGTCATTTAATACTGTGTCCCATAATCTGCTTTATATGAAGTAGCATTTACACTAATTAGTAAAGATGCTAAGTATTGAAAAAGAGGGCTTCTGGCAACATAAATATTGAAAGAGAGGGCTTCTGGCAACATTGTTCTTTTCCTCTACAAATGTTCAAGAAAATGTTGGATTAAACGTTTTGTGATTTTTCAAACTGGCTAAAGTTAAGAAGGTTAAGAGGTTTCCTTAAAGTCTGTTGTGCTAAGAGTGTGAACTCTCTTCGATAGACAATTTTCTTGCCTATCTACACTTTTTAAAACATGTTTATTTATCCTAATTGTGCTGCTATCTGTAGCCACATAGATAAAGGAGAACAATAATTACCAGGTGCAATTAGAATTACATACTGTAGGACCCTTAAAAGAGCAATTCATACACTGCATTTTTTAAATGATTATTATTATTATTTAACAGATTTGAAGCAGAGTCTCCGGAGCTGAACCCCAATAATTTCAGCTCTGGGAATCCCCTGCTCAGACCTCTGAAGGGGGTGCTGGTTATCTCTGCTAAGTTTAAAGCTCCCGCGTCACATGGCCTGGGCGTGGGAGCTTTGAAACGTCGCCATTACGTAATCCCTGCTAGCCATGCTGCTACCGGCACCCCCTACCTCCATCTGTATCTTTGGAGCTGAAATGAATGGGGTCAAGCTCCAGAGACCCCCTACTTCAATCCTGTGTTTATAAAAAGAAAAAATGTAGAAAGCAGCGCTAGAATTGCCGCTTTAAGAAAGTATGTATATATATTATATATCTTTTTCCCAGAGATAAATAGGTAAAATGGTTACTTTAGTGGTGATTGAATATTTCTCAGGAAGCCGGTTACATTGAGAAAATGTTTAATATAAATGTTTTTGCCCCTTTAATAAAAATGCACAAAACAGTTTGTAATTAAAATATTTCAAAATACTTGGGTGTCTGATCTTTTGTTCAAAAGGTGCCAATTCGCCAGGGTTTTATCCAGCTAAAGATATCCATGTGAAGAAGTCACGTGTCTTCTCCACAAGGTTGCCTGATGTCCAGTTTTGAACCGGACAGACCGGTATTTTGCCCCTGCGTCCAGTTAAAAATGAGAGGGAATACCAGACATGTATGTGTCCAGTATTACCTCTCTGAACATGGGAGGGAGAGCCGAGACAAGTGTGCCAGGCCTGGTGGCTGCGGGGGGCCCGGTGGCCGGACAAAGCAGATGCCGATGGACCCGGCTCTCCCCCAGCTGCAGGCCTCTCTCACTCTGTCCCATGCGGAGCTTCTGATGCTGGCGTACGCTGGGACTCAACTTCAGGCGTGCACCGGCATGAAAGAGAGGCCCGGTGCGCGCCAGCATCAGAAGCTCGGCATGGGACAGAATGAGAGAGGCCCAGGGCCATCTTAACAACATTAGGGGCCCCCGGGCAAAGCAGTGCACGGGGCTCTGCCTACACTGTCGCTCCCAGCCTCCCACGCGCTCACTAGCAGCAGCAGGCACTGGAAGTGGTGCACTGCTAGGCTCCTGCCACCTCCTGATTGGCTGAATTACACAGCAGCAACCAATCAGAAGCTGTCCAGCCCCCTAGCAGCAGAAGCCCTGCTCTATCCCATGTCTGATATTATCTCTCATATTTTACCGGACAGGGGAACCAAATACCGGACACCTGGCAACCCTAAGAGCGAGTTGGGGTGCCGGGTGGGGGGAGGGCATTGGTAGGCACGCATGGGCCTGGCGCTTGGGACCCCCCTATGCTGTGGGACCCCGGGCAACTGCCCAGTGTGTCCATACGTTAAGACGGCCCTGGAGAGGCCTGAAGCTGGAGGAGAGCCATGCACGGTGGCTACTGCTTTGACCGGCCGCGGGCCCGCCACAGCCATCGGGACTGGCCTGAGACCATCCCCAAGGTAAGTCTGTTTTTTTATATGTATATGGGGGTGGGTGTCTTTTTATATGTATTGGAGGGGTAGGGGTATTTTAATATGTATTGGGAAGTGGGTGTATATATATATATATATTTATTGGGGGGTGTATTTTTATGTGTATTGGTGGGTGGGTGTATTTTTATATGTATTGGGGGGAAGGTGTATTTCTATATGTATTGGGGGGAGGGTGTATTTATATATGGATTGGGGGTGGGTGTATTTTTTATGTATATTGGGGTGGGTGGGTGTATTTTTATATGCATAGGGGGGTTGGCTGTATTATATATATATATATATCTATGTTTTTGAAACCGTTGTATGTCCCTGTGTCTAGGGGCAATCTGATTGGTCTGTCACTCAGCCTGTGACCAATCAGATTGCTCCGTGGCCGCCCCCCTCTAATTGGCTTGCTTCTGTGGCCTCGACTGGCCCTCCTCCTCCTCGCACCGCAGCCTGGCCACTCTCTTCTTCTCGCTCTCCCTCCTGTTCTGTCTCCCGCTGAGTCCCCCTGGCCCCGGGTATCACCCCCACCGGGTATTGCCCCCCCGGCCCACGGGTGTCACTCCCCCCCCACTGCCCCCTGTGTCGGTCCCCCCTCCCTTTCGCTGGTGCCCCCCTCCCTTTCCCCAATGCCCCCGTCACCTGCGTGTTCCGAGCCGTCCAGCGGCCTGGCGGTGCATGCACGCTGCGGCTGCTCCCGCTCCTTGGGCAGCTCACTGTCCTCCCGACGCCGGCTCGCGCATGCTCCGGGGCGCCTTGAGCCTGGCAGACTGCGCTGCATGCTCTGCCCCCCACGCCCGGGACCGCGGCTGCTCCCGCTCCTCGGGCGGCTCACCGTCCTCCCGACGCCGGCTCGCGCACGCTCCGGTCGCACGGCGGCCTGCGCCGCCTCCCACGCCTGGATTGGAGAGAGGAGCCTTTTGGACCGGTGGGAGCTTGGAGAATGGACGGAGGGGGCTGGTGTCCCCTGGTGGGGGGGCAAGGCTGCGGCATCCTCACTGGAGTTTTTTTTGGTGCCCGAGGACATGGTGTCTCACAGTGTGTGTGTGTGCGTGTCTCACAGTGTATATGTGTCACTGTATGTGTGTGTGTCACTGTGTGTGTGTGTGTGTCACTGTGTGTGTGTGTATATGTGTGTCACTGTATGTGTGTGTATGTGTGTCACTGTGTGTGTCTGTCACTGTGTGTGTGTGTCTGTCTGTCACTGTGTGTGTGTGTGTCTGTCACTGTGTGTGTGTCACAGTATGTGTGTGTGTGTGTGTGTGTGTGTGTCAGTATGTGTGTGTGTCAGTATGTGTGTGTATGTCTCACAGTATGTGTGTATCACAGTATGTGTGTGTGTGTGTCACAGTATGTGTGTGTGTCACAGTATGTGTGTGTGTCACAGTATGTGTGTGTGTGTGTCACAGTATGTGTGTGTGTCACAGTATGTGTGTGTGTCACTATCTCACTGTGTGTGTGTGCGTGTGTCTCTGTGTGTGTGTGTGTGTCTCACTGTGTGTGTGTGTCACAGTATGTGTGTGTGTCACAGTATGTGTGTGTGTCACTATCTCACTGTGTGTGTGTGTCTCACTGTGTGTGTGTGTGCGTCTCACTGTGTGCGTGTGTCTCACTGTGTGTGTGTGTGCGCGTGTGTCTCGCTGTGTGTCTCACTGTGTGCTGCACAGGGGGGGAACAGAGCTGCTCGTGGGTCCCAGCGCGCGGTGATGACGTCAGTGTCATGCGTCTGACGTAATGACGCTCCCTGACGCGTTTCGTCACTCAACGGGTGACTTTCTCAAAGGTTGAGTGACGAAACGCGTCAGGGAGTGTCATTACGTCAGACGCATGACACTGACGTCATCACCGCGCGCTGGGAATTACTGACCCGCGCGATTGTTGCAGAGGCTTCCCAGCTCGAAGCTACTCTACAGGACTCCTTCACCGACACAGAGGAGATCATCTACCCTGGACATTGACTGGGACGTCATCCTAGTACTGCAAAGACAAAGATGCTGCAGTTTTAAACCGGATGGTGGTGATTATATATCACAGATTGCTTGTTTATATTGTACCTTTGTAAGTGCAATTCTTATCCCCCCCCTCTCCCCTCCCCCTCATTAAATTTTACAATTTTACGCTATGGGTGTGCGCGCGCTCTCCTCTTCCCCTTTTCATGATATATATATTATATATATATATCTATATACTCTATAATATCTCATAATATATACATAATTGGGTGGGGGGGGTTTTGTTTTTCTCTTCTTGGGTAAAGGGGGGGGGGGTGGGGGGGGTGGTATTGTATATATCTTGGGGTGGTCATTTTGTAAATTGAAGCTGACGTCACACCCAGGGAGAGTGGAGTCCTGTAAGAGTATCGCGTATGTCGGTATGCGACGTGGGCCAGCGCTGGCGGCAATGGTGCAGATCGAGCAGAGAAAAGATCATGGCTAAAGGCAACGGGTGAGCAGCGTGCAATGGTGGTGGCAAAAGAAGAGGCCAGGCATACAGGCAAAGGTTAGGGGGATGCTCAGAACAGCAGCTGAGGTCGGGGTCGTGATCCGGGGTCAGCACCTAGTGGAATCGCTAACAGATGATACAGCGAGGAACATGCTTCTGAGGCAAACCGACATGGAGACTGGCAAAAACACAAGGGAAAACTGGTTGCTCGGGGGCGACTACGCCACGCAGAAAGTTCTAGCGAATTATAAAGCAGGCTGGCCAGTAACCACAATGGTGCTAAATTGAACATGAAAGTGGCAGCATCACTGTGGAAAAGCAGACTAACGTGCAGCAAACCGCGACTTGGGGGGGGGGGGGGTGTGGTTGTCATTTTTAGTAGTATGTGGGGAGTGGGTGTATTTTTTATGTATTATTGGGGGTAGGGAGGTAGTCTTTACGGGGGTGTGTGGGAAGGTTTTTGTGTATTTCGGGGGGTGGCTATTGGTGGTTTTTGTGGATGGGGCCTGTTAATTGTGTGTGTGTGTAATTTGGGGTAAGGGGGCTTAGATTGCGTGTTTCATTTATGTTGGGGGGTGAGGGGGCTTAATATTTTTTCTGTTTTCTGTGGGATGGGGAGTGTTTCTTTTTGTGTCTCTATGTTGTAATTTGGGATGGGGGGCTTATATTTGTGTGTGTGTGTGTCGTGGTGATGTGTGTGTGGTGTGTGTGGTGATTTGGGGGGGCTTCGTGTGTGTGTTGTGTGTGTTGGTAACTTTTTGGGGTAGGAGGTGGGGGCTAATATGTGTGTGTGTGTGTGGTGTGTTGTGCTGTTTTTGTGTGGTCGGAGTGTACGGGACGGCAAACACCAAAGAGGAAACAGCGCTTGCTGGACCGATTCTAGTGTGTGTGTTTGTGTGTTGTGTATCAAGGGTGTTCCGTGTGTGTAGTCGTGCGTGTGTGTGGTTCCTTTTCGGTCGGGGTCTTACTCGTGTAGGTTGCTGTGTGTGTGTCGTAGTGTGGTTTCGATGGTAGTGGTCGTGTGTATAACTGTGCTTGTGTGTGAATGTGTGTGTGTGTTGTGACTAGTAGTGGTCTCGTAGGGTGTGTGTTGTGTTGTGTGTGTTTGATCGTGCTTTGGGCTGGGTGGCTTCCGTCTTTGGTTTGTTTCGTTCGGTGTGGCCGAGGCCTCTTCTATAGGTGCGTGTGTGTCTTGGTGGCGTGGGGCATTCTTTGTATGTATGTGTGTTTGGGCGGGGGTCTTCTGCGGGGTTTTATGGTACGGGTGTAAAGGTCTTTGGTGGGGCGCCTTTGCTTGGATGGGTGTATTGTGCTGTCTTTGGGTGAACTGGAGTGCGTTCATCTTGTGTGTGTGTAGTTTGTTTTGGTCTAGGGGACTATCTCAATGTGTGGTGTGTGTTTTGGTAGGGGGCTTCTATTGTTGTTTATCTTGGGGGTAGTGGGTTTATCTGGTGTGTGTGGTATTTGGGGATGGGGTTGTATTTATTTGTGTGTGTATTTGGGGAGGTCTGGCCTTGTATATTGTGTGTGTGTTGTGTGTACTGATTATGGGAGTGGGTGTTGGTTATTGTGTGTATATTTGGTGCGGCATGATTATATTTTTTTGTGTGTTGTGTATTTGGGGATGGGGGACTTATTGTGTGTATACGTATGTATTGAGATGTGGGGGGAGTGGGGTGCTATTGCTTTTGGAGGGCCGGACCGGAATTACTATGGTGTGTCATTCAGAGAGTGTGCCACCAACTCCGGGTTTGACCATGATACTACGAGGTTTTGGCCACGTATCCTGGACTACAGGTTTACCTGTGTAAATGTCTGTGTCCGATCCTATCTTCCCCTGTGCAGACTGGGGGGCTCCTGGGTCAATAGGAGGAGGCTGCGGCGTTGAGTCATCTATTGCTGCTGTTTGCTAAGACGGTACTCTGACAACATGACTCTGTTGTGGACGGCTCCGACATTTCCATGATCGGTAACGCGCTCAGCGCCATAGAGGCTTCACGTCATGGAAACTTGGACGGTTGGTGACATCACGTAGTGATCTGTTGGGTCATGGCAACGCGCCCGGCATTTGATGACGCACAGCGCAGCGTTGGGACAGGAGTTGCAGGGGGGAGTGCCGAGAAGGGATGTTTGGAAGTATGTCAGGAGCACTGCTTTCCGACGAAGGTAAGGCGCTAACTGTAAATGTATCTATCCGCCCCGGGTTAGACGCTTTAGTAGAAGGTGGCAGACCCTGGATGTAATACATCTGTGCACATAGCTCTTTGGTGTCCTCAGGACTCAGTAACATTCCGTGGTGGGTTGACGTTCCACAAAGAACAAGCAAACCCTTAGCACGCTGGTGTCCCTTTGCATAGGGGTGGCAGCTCGTTGGGAGCCCCATCGAGGGCGGTGCGCCTTTGTGAGGCACCGCATATGCACATATTGTCGTATATATTCACCTAGTGTACATATGTTAAGGCTTAAAGAGGAGACGGGAGCACGCAGGGTTGAGCAGCTCTCGCCGCGGCTTGGGTCTCGTTCTGCTATACCTGCCATTGTTCTGGTGAACGGAATATCGTGTTTTTAATTTAATCAAAATCGCAACCCCCCTTTTTCTTACTGGTAAAAAGACAAATAAACTGCAAGTTAGGGTATGGGCCGCTGTTAAAAGTGTATTTATTGGGCGACTGCAGGGTGTATGGACGTGTTACGTAGGTTACGTGCTCCGGTGCCTCCGCTCACAGCAACATTATGATCATATAAAGAAAAAGAAACCGGAAACAACGTGACCTACCGCAAGCATAGAAACACGCTGATGTTAAGGTGGTGGGGCTTTGCCTGATGACATCATGCCAAGACGGAGGGCTAAGACAGGATAGCGTCCAGTAGACCCTGCATGGAAATAGAAACTATTTAATAAACTAGAGTTTACCCAACCCCGAAAATTCAGTTCAGGCAACCAAAAGATACAGGACAGACCCCCCAGACTGACAGGTCTGCATAGGGATGGTCGCGCAGAGAAAAAGGCAGCGAAAAATTCAGTCCGGGGTGACCGAGTTTGGAGTGGTTGCGCAAGTTATGTTTCACGCCCGTGCAAATCAGAGCACTGAGGAGGGCCGGCCGGTCCGACAAACCAATTTTGGGCACGCCCTTCCACCGCAGTCCGAGGAACGGCGGTGGACGTGCGGGGGGGAGGGTGGCGGGGTATTGTGTTGGGCGCGGTATGCCAATGAACGAGAAGCGGGAGGAAGAGTAAAATTTCAATAACACGGGTACACCCAAATGGTTTTGAGCTCAGAGCAGGGGATCACAATTACGTTAAAAAACCTGAGGAAATCCACGATCAGAGGGGATTTTACAGATCTCATGCATCTGACCTTAGAGAGAGCTGTTGTCCAACAAAATAACTAAACGAAACGTGTAACAGGTTGCTCATGCACTGCATTACCAAAGCGGGGATCCGCTTGGAGGTGACCATTCGAAAAAGGCCTCTCAAAGCGTATGGAAACACGCCTAAGGATGGCTAGAAAGGGGATGAGAAGAAATCACCACCGATTCACCCGGAGCGGTAGGGAGCGATGTTTAACGCACTATAAATAGGGTCTCAAGGAGACCAAGAAAACCCGGAACACACAAGGTGAAACCCGCCAGAACCGATCATACTGCGCAGGGGAAGGGTCCCGGAGAGGTCCTCCCTAATCGAATCCGGGGATACCTCAAAGAAATGTTCTTTACTACCGCTGTGAAGGCCTGGCGAGGACTTGAAATTGACAGAGCTCATCTCGCGCTAGGGCCGAGGTCTAGGACCCCAACAGAAGAAGGGATGTGATCATGCCGTCTTCATAACTACTGACGCCCAAGAGAAAAAATTATGACCGCATGCCGCGAGAAAGACCCCATTCAAATTCCCAGGGGTAGGACATCCATTTTACAACAGACCTGTCCAAAAAGACCCGGTGGATAGACGCAAGAGGATTAACGCCCCTTAAAACTTTACTTTTCAGACAGGGAATAACATACAATTGGGGTTATTCCCTTCAGATTGACAAGCCACCACAAGGGAAAATTTTAGTACTATTAGATATCCCGAGAGCCATGATCCCCACTGGTCCAAGCCGCTGACTAACCGCAATAACTAACCCCCCCTGCCTGGCCGTCCTGTTAAACGAATATCTCCACCCCCCGAACCAGACCTGAGATATCCCCGTCCCCCGGTCCGAGCATCGGTAACTTCGCGGACAGACTGCCACACAAACATGAAGTACGGCCCCTGTGAACGCGGCAAGAGGCCACTCCTTTACGTGCTCCCGATGACATTCCCCCCTGTACCAAAGGGAAAAAAGCTCCAGAGTACTCACCCGAAGACGGAAGCAACCATTGCAACCCGGATCGGACCGACGACCACTGGATAAACCGGACACAGTTATCAGCAGGCAACCGTCTGCGAGACTCCGTCCCTCGCCGCCTGTGACCGAGCGCCATCCGTTTCCCTCCCCCCGTGTGAAAAGTGAGGTGAGTGGAGCCGCCGGGCCCCATGCACGGCCCCGCAATTTTCGTCCGATCCAATTTAACCAGGCCAATTGACCTGCCACATAGCCAGCCGTGTCAGCACCTGTGGGCCCTGATGGAAGCGACTCGATCCTTACCGAGGTTAGGGGGGGATGGGGTGGAGGTTTAGGGTGATGGTAGTTTGAGATTTGAATATGTGATGAGTGGAAAAAAGGAATTGAAGGAAAGAAAGAAAAAGAAAATTCTGTAAAGTTTTTTAATTACGTATGGGATTGAGAAAATCGGGGAGAAAAATTAAGAATATAAGGGGAGCAAGGGGGAAGGAGGGGGGAATATGGTGGGTGGGTTGAAAGGAGTGGGATAGCGCTTGAACAAGAAAGGGACCGGCGAGAACGTCTAATCGCCTGATGACTTCAAACGAGGGTTGGTTCACGAACGTGGTCGGTAACCCCAGTTTAGTTAAAAAGGTCCCTTAGTTTTGGGACATGGATGGTTGTCCAAATTAAGTTAAAAGGCCGTTCGTTTAAGAAAATTTAGTTAACTATTGTTTACTGGGCTGGAGACCCTTTGTGTCAAAAGTTAATCGATAAATCAAATCCCCTTGTTGTAAAAACTACCCTGCCCGGCGATCCCCCCCCCCCTTATCCCACACCGGTTAATATAAGCTATAATCATATTCTAAAGGAGACGCCGCTTGCCCCCCCCCCCCCCCCCCCGCTCGCCCCATACCTCTACCCTTCCTCGTCTGCGTCAACTCATTCCCCAAAAAAAAATTCTGCTTATAGGGCTCATCTTCTGCAGCCCCAAAGTAAGATTGCTGTAGAGAGAGTAGGTGTAAGGGAAGTTAATATAATATGCCACCAAGTTTAGAAGTTATTATATATACTCCCTCCATACCCCCAAAAACCCCCCCCTACCTCTTTCGCCGCTTCCCCCATTCCTTTTTTGTGTTTTTTTTTTTTACTTTATTATTGGTTTATTTACCGTACCCCCCGCCCTCCCCCGGGCACCCCATCCCCATCTCTCACCTTCAATCCAGCGTACCGTTACCGGACCCGTCCCTCCAATGGTAGTTAAAGATTTAAAATCTGTAGTGAGAAACTGCCCCCCCAATCAAAAGTTGGGAATAGTCCCATATGTGAACAATGTAACATGGTTTACTGTTATTCTAAATGGTCGATCACAGGGGTTATACTCTGAATCCTTGATAGCCCATTGATGTAAAGGAAAGCGTCATGACGACACGATAACGTGCAGAGAGAGCACACATTTGCAGAAATTCTTCATATGTACCACTCCCCCCTGTGGCCCCCCCTCCAGCCCCCGAACCCCCGTGTGTATTTGGGGAGTGGGGCTTATTGTTGTGTGTGTGTTTGGGGAGGGGGCTTATTGTGTGTGTGTATTTGGGGAGAATTTTATTGTGTGTTTGTGTGTATTTGGGGAGGGGGCTTATATTGTGTGTGTGTGTGTTTGTGGTAGGGGGCTTATATTGTGTGTGTGTTTGGGGTAGGGGGCTTATATTGTGTGTGTATTTGGGGAGGGGGTTTATAGTGTGTGTGTGTATTTGGGGAGGGGGTATTTATTGTGTGTGTATTTGGGGAGGGGGACTTATATTGTGTGTGTGTGTGTGTGTATGTATTATGGGAGTGGGTATTTATTGTGTGTATATTTGGGGCGGAGGACTTATATTTTGTGTGTGTGTGTATTTGGGGAGGGGGACTTATTGTGTGTATACGTATGTATTTGGGGAGGGGGGCTATTGAGTGGGGGGAGGGACAGGGTGAGAGGGGGGTGTAAGCAGGGTTGCCACCACTCCGGGTTTGACCAGGAGACTACAGGTTTTGGCCACGTATCCCTGGACTACAGGTTTACCTTGTAAATGTCTGTGTCCTCCATCTCCCCTGCAACTCCTGTCAATAAGGCTGCGCGGTGTCAAATAGTGCTGCGTTGCTATGACGAGTACTCTGACAACATGACTCTGTGTGACGGCTCCACATTTCCATGACGTAACGCCTCAGCGCCATAAGGCGTCACGGTCATGGAAACTTGACGTTGTGACATCACGTAGTGATCTGTTGTCATGGCAACGCGGCACCATTTGATGACGCACAGCCATATTGACAGGAGTTGCAGGGGGAGATGCCGAGAAGATGTTGGAAGGATGTCGGGAGACACTGCTGCCGACGAAGGTAAGCGCTAAATGTAAAAATGTTATCTCCGGGTTAGCCTTTAGTAGAAGGTGGCAACCCTGGATGTAATACAGCTGTGAACAATAGCTCTTTGTGTCCTCATGGCTCATTAACATTCCAGTGGGTGGGGTTGACGTTCCACAAAGAACAAGCAAACCCTTAGCACGCTGGTCCTTTGCAGAGGGGTGCAGCTCTTGGGGAGCCCCATCAGGCTGTGCGCCTTTGGAGCAACGCAGATGCACATATTGCGTATATATTCACTAGTGTAATATGTTAAGCTTAAGAGAGGAGAATGGAGCACCAGTGACCTCCCTCCTTGGTCTCTCTATACCTCCAGTGTCTGGAACGGAATATCCTGTTTTATCAAAATCGCAACCCCCCTTTTCTTACTGGTAAAAGACAAATAAAATGCAATAGGGTATGCCCTGTTAAAAGTATTTAGGGGCGACGGCAGGGAGTATGGACGTGTACAGTAGGTTAAGTGCTCCGTGCCCCGCTCAACAATTATATCATATAAAAACCGAAAAAACGTGACCTACAAAGCATAAAACACCTGATTAGGGGGGGGCGTGCCGATGACATCATCCAAGACGGAGGGCTAAGAGGAGAGCTCCAGAGACCCGCATGAATAAAACTAATTTAAACTAGATTTACCCCGAAAATTCAGGCACCAAAAGATACAGGACAGACCCCCAAACACGCAGGGATGTCCCAGAAACCGAAAAATCAGTCGGGACCAGGGGTTGCAAAGTTTTTCACCCCGTCAAAGCAGAGCACTGAGGCCGCCGCCAGAAAACAAGATGGCCCCTCCCCGCCCGGCGCACGAGGCACTAGGCCGGCAACAATAATGCAAGAGCACTCACCCGATGACTGCAGAGCAGGGGATCACAAAGGCTTACCTGGAGGAAATCCAAGCAAATGTACAATCCTCTGCATCTGACTTATAGAGGCGGTTGACGAACTAAACGAGACATAACCGGGCTCATCAAGCTGACGCATCCCTGTCGGCCAGTCTAGAAGAGGCCCTCACGCCCAGAAGGATGCTGATATGAAATCCCCCTACTGGAGCAGGAGTGAACGCACTATAAATAGGGTCTCGAAGGAACCAAGAAAACCCGGACACACAGGAACCCGCCTCAAACCATCAGTACTGCGCGGGGAAGTCCCGGAGGAGGTCCTCCCTAATCAATCCGGGGATACCTCCAGAAATGTCGTTACTAGCCGTCTGTGAAGGCCGGGAAGAGCTTGACAATGGACAGAGCTCATCGTCGCGCTAAGGCCGAGGTCTAGGACCCCAAAGAAAAGGGAGTGATCATGCCGTCGTCTTACTACAACACTAACAAACTACAATACGCCAAAGAAAAATTATTGACCGCATGCCGCGAGAAAGACCCCATTCAATATCCAGGGGTAGGACATCCAAGTTTACACAGACCTTGTCCAACAAAGACCCGGTGGATAGACGCAAAGGATTAACCCCCTTAAAACTTTACTTTGCTAGAACAGGAATAAAATACAAATGTGGGTTATCCCTTCAATTGACAAGCCACCACAAGGAAAATTTTGTACTATTAGATATCCAGAGAGCCATGACCCTCACTGGTCCAAGCCTGCTGACGAACTAACCCCCCCTGCCTCCGCGTAAACGAAGACGTCCACCCCCCCGCCCCCAACCAGGAACCTGAAGATATCCCCGCCCCGGTCCGAGCATCGGTAAGACCTTCGCGGGACAAGACGCCACACAAACATAAGTATCGGCCCCTGTGAAGCCTGCAAAGCCACTCCTTTCAGTCTCCCGTGACATCCCCCTTGACAAAGGGAAAAAAGCTCCAGAGTACTCACCGAAGACGGAAGCACACCTGCAACCCGATCGACCGACGACCACTGGATAAACCGGACATCAGTATCAGCAGCAACCTCTGCGAGACACGTCCCTCGCCTGCGCTGTGACCGGAGCGCCATCCCTGTTTCCCTCCCCCGGTGAAAGTGGGTAGTGGAGCCGCCGGCTCACTGCACTGCCCGCGCAATTTTCGCCGATCAATTTAACCATGGCAATGACCGCCACAAGCCAGCCGTGCCACCTGTGGGCCCTGATGGACGACTCGATCCTTACCGCGAGAACGTCTATCCGAGGGGATGGTCAGACGTTTAGGGTATGGTCACGTGGTTTGTACCCAGTTGTATGAGTGAAATTGAAGGAAGAAGAAATTCTGAAGTTGTTTTACATAGCGTATGGGATTGAAATCCGGAGAAATTAAGTATATAAGGGAGTCAGTGGGATGTGAGGGGAAATTGGGTGGTTCTAAGAGTGGGATGCTGCTTGAACCTTAGTTAAGTGATCGACGAGAACTCAACTCCCTGATGATTAAACGACCAGTCTGGTTCCACGAACGCGGACCCCATTAGTAAAGTCCCTAGACAGGAGTGCCAAATAGTTAAGCCGCGTTCCTAGATTTCATAACTATGTTTACGGCTGGAACCTTTTCAATATCATAATCAAACCCTGTTGTAAACTACCCGCCGCGATCCCCCCCCCTCCCCCCCCCCCCGCTCCCGCTCCCCATACCTCTACCCTTCCTCTCTTGCCTCACCTCATATCCCCAAAAAAAATTCTGCTTATAGGCTCATCTATCTGAGCCCCAAAGTAGATTGCTGTAGAGAGAGTAGTGGTAAGGTTGTAATAATATATATGCACCAAGTTTAGAAGTTATATATATACTCCGCCATACCCCCCCCTACCTCTTCTCCCTTCCCCCCATGTCCTTTTTTTTTTTTTTTTTTATTATTATTTTTATTTACCCCCACCCCCCGCCCTCCCCCCACCCCATCTTCCCCCTCTTTACCGCTCCCTCCCAATTGGTATAAAGATTGTAAGATTCGGAAGAAACTGCCCCCCCAATCAAAAGGGGGAATATCCCTATTTGAACAATATACATGTGTACTGTTATGCTAAATGTCGATCAAAGGGTTATACTCTTATACTTATAGCCCATTGATGTAAAGACCGCAGCTGCGACACGATACACTTGCAGAGAGCACACACATTTCAGAAATCTATGCATATGTACCACTCCCCCCTTGTGCCCGCCCCTCCCCCCCCCCCCCCCCCCCCCATCGCGCTCCCATCCCCTTCCTCATTCACGCCCCCCATCCCTCCCCCCGCCCTGCCTCCCCTTCCCCCACGCCTCTCCCCTTCTCTCTCCGCCCGCCCCCCTCCCCCACCCCACATCCCATCCCCCCTCCCAAAAAGGTGGAAATAACCCGGCGCGTGAACAATATTACAATACGTTGGTAATGATCTAATGTTCAATTGAAACAGGTCATCCCAGAACTCCTAACACCCACTGAGATAGAGGTGTCATGTTGCTGTTCTTAACTCACAGAGAATACATGCAGAAAGTATGTACAGACATGAGCCATGTATATGTAACCCCCCCTTCTCCCACCTCCCCCCCCTTACCTCCACCCCCCTACCCCATCCCCCCACCTCCTTCCCCACCCCCACTCCTCCCCCCCGTTCCGTCCCTCCCCCCCCACCCCTTTCTCCTCCCCTCATCATCTCTCCCCCCCCTACTCCCCGCCCTCCATCACCCTTCCAACCCTCTACAATCCCCCCTGCCCCCCTCCTACTGCCCTACCCCTAACTAATATGGAAGTCTCTGGAGAGGCACGACCATGACTCACAGGTACCCATGGTAATATGCAACATAGCAGAAAATGTACATAATGCTAAAAAATTGTCTACTATTGCTACTTCTCTCTTGGACACGACAAAGGAAATGCAAAGAGTCATAAAATGTTTGCAATGTTCCCTCACTAAAGTAATAGGTAACATCAAGAATGTAAAATGGGGCACCAATTCCCAGGTAAACCCTTCAAAAAGAACACTCCCCCCCTCCCCCCTCCTTGCCTACCCCCCCCCCTCTTCTGTCCCCCCCTCATAACCCCCCTACCTAGTTATCAGATCTACCCAGGAGATCAACTCACACCCGCTGAGGATAGCTACATTCCCTAGTATAGCATTAGGGATAAAAGTAAAATCCCACTACACTTAGGCCACCCACCTAAACGAGACATCCACCCAAATAAGGGTTTTAATTAGGACCTACCAAAGAAATCAAGCCTAAGTGCCACATATCCCGCCCTCTAACACCCTGATGACTGCTTCCCTCCCCTACCCCTCCCCCCCTCCCCAAACCTCCCTATCCACCCACTATCCCCTCCCAGCTAATAGAGGATTCTTCAAACTAAAGAAGGGGTAAGCGAGCCGATATTGGTCACTGGGGGCCCGCACTACACCAAGACCTCCCATGTTAAGTTTCCCCCCCCGCGTCCCCCCCTCTCTTCACAGAGAAAATGAAGGGAAAAGCGGGGTAAATATGAAACCATAGGGTCTCTACCTCGCCCACTCGGACGGTGAAACCGTCCCGGACCCACCCCCCAAGGGTCCTTTACACCGACAAAAACCGACTACCGTTAGATCGGTCTTGTTCCATTAAACCAGAACAGGTCTACTTTCATCTCTTATACTGTTACCTGGCTGACACTTTCTTCCAGCATGGCCCCTCCCCCCCCCCTCACACCCTGGTCAACTAAGGCCCACAAAAGACAAGAGTACCATCTAACTGAACACCCAGCCACTGACCCTTGTGAGAAGAGACAGGAGCTAATAAAAATAAAAAATAAAAAAAAACTTCACATAGACAAGGGAGACAATGGCTAAGCAAGGACCAATTAAACTAGTGTCTCTTAATGTAAAGGGACTACAGAATAATAGGAAAAGAAGGCTAGCCCTTCAAGAATTAAAAAAGCTCAATGGTGATATTGTCTTTCTCCAGGAGACGCATTTTACTGCGCAGGAGCCGCCCAAAACTTTCCAAAATGCATACCCTATGAGTTACTACTCATCATTCAGTAGTAAAAAACGGGGAGTAGCCATTTTGATCAGGCAAGGCACCCCCTTCAATTTAACAAAAGTCACAACGGACCCAGAGGGTAGATTTGTAGTGGTGTATGGCTCTCTGGCAGGATCCGCGATCGCCCTGATCAACCTCTATGCCCCCAATGAGAATCAGCCAATCTTCCTCAGAAAAGTACTAGAGGAGATTGATCCGGAATATTTGTCCTCCCTGATAATAGGAGGAGATCTAAATATGGTCCTCAACCCAGCAGAATACAAATCAACCACACCGGGACGTCCGCATCCGCCCCAAGCAAGAAGATTGGGGAAAAGTTTTAGGGACATTATAAAGGAATTCTCACTAGTAGATATTTGGAGAGCACAACACCAGGGTCAAAGAGATTATACTTTCTACTCGGCCCCTCACCAGACCTATTCCCGTATTGACTGTTTCCTTGCTACCAAGAATGTTCTAGAAGCAACAACCAACACAGATATTGGCCCAATCACATGGTCAGATCACGCCCCAATTTCTCTAAATCTCACGGCCCCATTCGTAAAAACATTCACATATAACTGGAGACTAAATGACTCTCTCTTAAACAATAAAGAGATAGAAAGAGAGATCAAAAGAGCCCTAAAGAATTATTTCAGACTAAACCTAGGGTCGGTGGACTCCCCAGCTACCCTGTGGGAAGCCCACAAAGCGGCCATTAGGGGCCAACTTATCTCGATAGCATCATATAGGAAGAAAGCCAAAGTAAAACTGACCAAAGAGCTTACTGACAAAATTATACAACTAGAGCAGCAACACAAACTGAACCCGTCCAGGAGAATTTACAAATCACTGACAGCTGCCAGAGTTAAACTAAAGGATATACAACTAGAAAATGTAGAAAAAGCTCTAAAATGGACGGGCCAGAGGTATTACGACAAAGGGAACAAAGCCGATAGACTTCTTGCTAGCAGGTTAAGAGGCATACAAAAAAGATCACAGATCACAGCGATCAAGAATAGGTCTGGTGAGATAGTCTATAATGAGAAAAAAATAGCGGAGGAATTTACCAAATTCTACACCAAATTATACAATCTGAGATCCAACTCCGCTATTCCAAAGTTAACTGCAGAAACATCAATAATAAATTACCTTTCTGATTGTAACCTCCCCTCCCTGACAGAGGAGGAGAATGATAGGCTGAATGGTAAAATAACAGTGGATGAACTGTCAGCTGCGGTAAAAGCATCCAAATCCTCCAAAGCGCCGGGACCTGACGGCTATACAAATTCCTACTACAAGAAGTTCCTACCTATACTGACACCCCACCTTCTAAATCTATTTAACTCCTTCATGGAGGGAAACCCAATACCAAACTCTATGTCCTCAGCTAACTTAGCAATAATCCACAAAGAGGGGAAGGACCCGACCCAGTGTGGAAGTTATAGGCCCATATCTCTTTTGAACAATGATCTAAAACTGTACAGTAAAATTCTCGCGAACAGGCTAAACCCCATATTACCCAGACTTATCCATTCAGACCAAGTTGGATTTGTCACAGGACGCCAAGCAGCGGATAACACGCGTAAAATAATAAACATAGTTGACCATGCCCACATGTCCAAAACAAGGGCAATGCTACTGAGTCTAGATGCAGAGAAGGCATTCGATAGGATAGACTGGTTATTCCTAGACAAGGCCTTGGAAAAATTTGGCTTCAAAGATAAGTTCCTGGAAGGAGTCCGGGCTCTCTACCAGAACCCTTCCGCCGCGGTCAAACTCCCAGGTGGAACGGGCGAGAGATTTCAAATTAAAAATGGCACAAGGCAGGGTTGTCCCTTATCTCCTCTTCTTTTTGCTCTCACGATCGAACCACTTGCGACCAAAATTCGAAACAATATAAATATACAGGGTGTCAAGATAGGTGAAACAAATTTTAAAATATCCCTATTCGCCGACGATATCATTCTGACCCTGACCAGACCCCAAACTTCTCTTCCGAACCTTCAAAGAGAACTATTGGACTTTGGTAAAGTGTCTGGGTACAAAATAAACAGTGGAAAATCGGAGGCCTTAAATATTAGCCTACTGGATGAGGAAGTGAAACTACTCAAACTGAATTTCAATTACCGGTGGTGTCCTTCATATATTAAATATCTGGGAGTAAATATATCAAGACACTACAGAGCTCTATACCAAGATAACTACCCAGCGCTTTGGGTTACAATTAAGAAAGATTTGGAACAGTGGCAAGGTTACCAGATATCATGGATTGGGAGAATGGTCTCCGTTAAGATGAATATTCTCCCTAGACTTTTATACTATTTTCAGACACTCCCGGTCCATGTGCCTGGCACTGATCTAAAGAGCATACAAAACAGGATGTTTAATTTCATTTGGCAGGGCAAAAGGCCCAGAGTAGCAAGATCGGTCTTGTTGGCGCCAAGAGGAAAGGGGGGAATGGCCGTCCCAGATATACACAAATACTATATAGCAGCACAATTGAAACAAGCTGTTATGTGGAATGCCGACCCAGCCAAACACTGCTGGATCGATATTGAATCTAAATATGCCAGAATGCCTTCTCTGCAGGCCTGCCTATGGAGTTTAGATAAAGGAGAAAGGCAGATGCACAACCTAAAATTACAAGCGTCCCTGTTTACATGGGAAATATGGTCAAAACACAAGACCAGACTCGGACTGTGCTCAGCTAACCCACAACTCACGCCCCTATCCAACAACCCAAAATTCCCCCCGGGATGCGGATCTAAGCTATACGACCGATTGAAAGAGGGGGGGATCGGGACGATCGCGGACCTTCTGAGCCTAGACACGTTCCTGAGTTACCAAGAAGTTAAAGCCAAATACAAAATCAGGGAATTGGACACATTCAAATACCTACAAATTCGACACTTTGCCCAAAAGATATGCCAGTCCCCAGAATTCCCCTCCCTCACAAAATTCGAACGACTGTGTCAAGCGAACACATACCAAAGGGGATTAATTTCCGATATATATACTATTATAGAAAACTCAACGGTCACCCAAGACCACGACTATATGCTCAAATGGGCGGCAGACTTGAACATTACAGTAGAAAGGGAGATTTGGGAGGAAATTTGGCAGGCAGCCTCAGGAACGTCCCTATGCACCGTTACAAAGGAGAATATCTATAAAATTCTCTACCACTGGTACCTCACCCCAGCGAGGTTGAACCAGATCTACCCCCTGGCGTCAGATTTATGTTGGAGAGGCTGCGGTCATAGAGGGGACATGGCCCACATCTGGTGGACCTGTCCGGAAATTGTTAAGTACTGGGCAAAGGTCCAAAATTTGATAAAAGAGGTCACAGACCTAGAATTACCTATAGAACCGCTGACCTTCCTACTTGCAAGGCCAATACCAGGTATTGTCCGGACAACTGGGAAATTAATCTCCCATATCTTAACTGCGGCTAGATGCGAGATAGCGGCCTCCTGGAAGAGACAAACCACACCATTCAAAATGTCCATTAAAAAAAGGGTCAATGGAGTGATGGTAATGGAGAAGTTGATGGCCATGCTAAGGCAAAAGCTTATCGCCTTCGATACGATATGGGAACCCTGGTGGCTCCTCAACAGATGAAGGCCCTGGTAGGTCGAAAATATGTACAGAAACAAACTAGTCTCCTCTGAACCCCAATGTCAGCCCACTAAGACCAAGGGCCACAGATTTAGGGCCCCCAGGATGTGAACTCCCAACCCTCCCTAACTCCCTCCTCCCTCCCCCCCGGCCCCTCTGTCCTCACTCTCAGAGGACCCCTCTTCTGGGACACCCAAGGTTGCCCCTTCTTTACCCCAGAAAAAGTTAAAATGTTTACGTATTAGGCAAAGTATTGAAACTGTAAATCACATGTTGTATCAGTGCCTAATAAAACAATTTGAAAAAAAAAAAAAACACCTGATTAGGGAAACGAAATCCACAAGATGTCTCGGAAAGGAGTGAAACAAACGAAAAAGAAAGGATTGCCGGAGTATTTCGGAGGAGCCCGTCTGAGTGGAGCGGGGGCAGAAATGGCGCCCAGTTCGAACGCGGGATCAGAGACGGAGCTCGACGGAGATGAGGAGAAACCGGGCAGCCAGGCACAGATGCCAGTACGACAATGCGACTTTTCAAAGCTGTACAAAGACTTGAAAACCCTGTTACAAGCAGAAATAAGGGAACTAACAAAGGAAGTGACAGGACTGGGCGAGAGAACAGGAGCTTTGGAGGTGAAAGTGGATCAATCCATCAAAGCGATCAAGCGACAGGATAGAAAGTCGGCAGACATGCAGGAACACATCAATGAACTACGAGAACGGCAAGAGGACGCCGAAAACCGGGACAGGCGCAACAATATCCGGATCAGAGGAGTACCAGAAGCGGTCCTGGACTGCGAGGACTTCATATCCCGGTGGATAGAGAGCATACACCCAGACACTCCGAAGGAGTACCTATTCATGGACCGTTGTCACAGGGCCTTAAGGGCTAAGCCTCTACAGTCCGAACAACCACGGGATATTGTTGTGCGAATGCACCACTTCCGAACAAAAGAAGCTGTCCTGCAAAAAACTAGGCCACTAAGTACAGTGGATTTTGAAGGGGCCCGGCTGCTAATCTTTCAGGACCTGGCAACGGCCACGCTCGCTAGGCAGTGAAACCTGCTGCCAATTACCAAGATCCCAAGAGAGAAGGGAGTCCGGTACAGGTGGACTTTCCCCTTTGGTCTACTGGTGACCCGTGGAGGTAGAGCGGTAGCAATGAGGGATCCAGAAGAGGGACCCTCCTTTCTGCACAAGCTAGGGCTGGGGGAAGTCCCTAATGGTGCTGGGGGAAGTCCCTAATGGTGCGAGCCCCGTGGAGACAACCCCAGACCCCTTATGGATGCAAAACTCCAAGTCACCCAAAGCACAAAGAGACAAGAACTGAATAAAGAGGACGAAACATTAAAGTTATAAGTTACGGCATTATCACGTTTCCCTAGTTTAAAAGTTTGGAAGAATCTTCATCGGAATTCCGAGATGTTTCTAAAGAAGTGACAGAGACTCAGTAGTTTGCCAAAAGTCAAAACCTGTCAGAAACGGGATTAAAATCACCCCTACCCGAAAATGTTGTTTACCCTTACCTTATCCTGAACGCATGGCCAGGTAAAGAAGATGGCGGCAGCAATGGACTAACCCTGGATCCATGATGACACGCAGAAGCCAGAAGGTACAGGGAGGCGGGAAACAGGAGCAAGGGCACGGACCTCCATCACGATATGAAGTGCGATCCAAAATGGCGGCGGACCGGAAGGACGTTATCGTACGGAGACGGAACAGCGCCATCTTGGAGGTGGCAAAGCGTGCGGGTCGGGAAAGGAGCAGAGAGGGAATGGGGGAACCACTGTAAGAATTGAGACAGGGTAAAGAGGAGTCAGAGTAGAAAGTGAGATAGTTACGTAGGAGAATAGGAGGGCTGCACAAGAGGCAATTTAATAGCACCGAAGGTAGGGGAGTTGCACCAGAGGTGGGGACGAGTGGCACAAGAAGCGTAGTCACGTGAAAAAGATTTCAGGTCAACAGAGAAGAAGTTAGATGGTTTTAAGGTTAAGGTTCTCAGGAGAGCGGGGCAGGAGCTACAGGGAGGGACAAGCTCCAACGTTCGTATGGGCCAGAGGCTGGGAATGGAGAGAAGGGCTCTTCAGTTCATCAGCAAAGTCCTTTGGGCGAAACTACAGGGAGAGGAATCCGTACACTACAAGGCGAGAAACAACGACCAACATGGATGGAGAGAGCCCAAAGGCGATGAACTCGACGCCAGAGGAGAAGTTGCAAGGCGTCGAGTGCTGTTAATTTTTGTTTTGCAGTGTTCTATGGTTGAGTGTTCTGTGTTTGTGTATGTATGCCCCCAGGTTTTCCTTGTGTGTGTCCCCCCCACCCTATGTACCCACAAGTGGCCAAAAAAGAAAGTCGGGAATGATGAAGGGTGTCGGTTCCGGGACCAGTAAACCCTACAGGAAAATCAACAAATTTCTTCAAGTCAAAGAGGCAAGATTAAAAATGAGTAAGGATATTGTACTAATTTCACATAATGTTAAAGGATTCAACAGTCCAGCGAAAAGAAGGTTAGCCTTTAAAGATTACAAACGTAAGGGCGCAGAAATACTGTTTCTGCAGGAAACACACTTCGCAAGAAACAACACCCCGAAATTCCTAGACAAAGATTTTCAGTTGAGTTTCTTAGCATCGGCGCAGGTGAAAAAAAGGGGTGTAGCCATATTAATACACAACAGATTACCAATCTTAGCAGACGGCACATATATTGATAAAGAGGGTAGGTACATCATAGTAACGGGATCCATTCGAGACCATCCTACCACGCTAGCAGCAATATACGCCCCAAGTGAACAAGCCTCGGATTTCTTCAATCGATTTTTTATAAAATTGCACAAGGTAGCAAAAGGGAACGTTATATTAGCAGGGGACCTAAATAGGACACTCAACCCAGACTTGGACAGATGCACAAAGACTAACACGGCCCACAGACAGGACTTACTAACAAAAGCTAAAGGAATGCAGGAATGTCAACTTCTAGATATATAGCGGGAACAACATCAGGGTGTGAAGGAATAAACGTTCTACTCACATCCCCATTTATTTATTTATTTTATTTTACCAGGAAGTAATACATTGAGAGTTACCTCTCGTTTTCAAGTATGTCCTGGGCACACCATGACAGATACAGCAGGATAGATTACTTCCTTGTCTCAAATAGAATGGTTCCGGGGGTCTCTCGTACAGAGATACATGATATTTCATGGTCTGACCACGCATCTATAGAGCTGCGATGCACATTAATACCTCTAGACAGACCTAGAGCGAACTGGAAGCTAAATGAGATCTTTTAAAAATACCAGATTTGGAAAGGGAGGTGGGAGAGAAAATTAAGATGTATTTCGAAGAGAATAAGGGGAGTGGGACGACAAACACCACACTGTGGGAAGCTCATAAAGCTACTCTCAGGAAAATACTAATGAATTTGGCCGCTAAAAGGAAAAGAGAAAGGGAAAAGAAAATTAAGGAGTTGGAAAATCAACTAGCGGAGCTTTCCGCCAACCATAAAGAGCGGAGACAGGACCAAACGTTGAAACAACTATTAGACACTAAAACAAAGCTAAATCTCCTCCTATCCTCCCAAACTGAGAAGGAAATGGTGTGGTCTAGACGTAAATTTTATGAAAAAGCTAACAAGCCAGGTACTTTACTTGCCAATAAGCTCAAAAATAAGCTTCCAAATTACCATATTCACGCTATACGTACACAGGGGGGTGACCTCACGTCCAATCCGGGGAAAATTGTAGAGGAGTTCAGAGCGTACTACGAAAAACTCTGTAATGGAGATAAGGTCATCCACAGCCCTAAAACAAAAGAGGCATTAAAAAAATTCCTAAAAGTGGCAAATTTGCCCACATTGAGCAAAGGGGAGAGGGAAGCACTACAGGCAAACTTTACATAAGACAAACTCTCAGAGGTAATCAAGTCATTAAAACCAGCTAAAGCGCCAGGACCAGATGGCTTTTCTAATTTATACTACAAAAAATATCTCAAATTTCTGGCACCCCATATGTTAAATTTGTTTAATGAAATCTTAGCGGGGGCCTCCTTCCCAACACAAATGTTACAAGCTTCAATATCACTGATCCATAAGCCTGGAAGGACCCAGCAGACTGCAAGAGCTACCGGCCCATCTCCCTGATTACTTCAGATATCAAAATTTATTCCAAACTTATAGCAAACAGGGTGCGTAGTGTTCTTCCCAGGCTAATTCACATGGATCAGGTAGGGTTTATCGGAGGCAGACAGGCAGCAGACAATACCAGGAAAATAATTGTTTTGATTGATGTGGCTAAAAAGAAAAATATACCCTCCATGGCATTAAGTCTGGATGCTGGGAAAGCCTTCGATAGGATAGATTGGCCCTACCTAAAAGAAACGCTAGGAGAATTTGGTTTTGAAGGACGCCTGTTAGGAGCCATTCTTGCGCTATACGAGGGCCCGACGGCAAGGGTGAGACACCAAGGCTTCCCCTCAGAACAATTTAATATTCGCAGCGGAACAAGACAGGGTTGCCCGTTGTCCCCACTGCTGTTCGCTCTCAGCATAGAGCCCCTCCCGGCGCACATTCGGCACAGTCCAGACATAGCAGGAATATCAGTAGAAGACCAGGTACATAAGGTTGCTATGTATGCAGATTATGTGATTTTAACATTGTCAAAACCCCTCACATCTCTGCCCAATGTTTTTGGGATTTTGGGTAAATTCAACCACATCTCGGGATTCAAAATTAATCAGACCAAATCTGAAGCCCTCAACATAAATCTACCCGAAGAGGTGGAAAAATTAATAGATATGAACTTCAATTTCAAGTGGCAAGCCTCCGCTATCAAATATTTAGGGGTATACATCACAAGGGATTACAAAATACTATACAAAGCTAATTACCCCAGATTGATTAAGACTCTGGGGGAGGATCTCAAGACATGGATGAAAGGGGGCATTTCTTGGATTGGGAGGATACATAGCATGAAAATGAACCTCCTCCCAAGGATGTTATAGCTATGCCAGAGTTTGCCCATACCTATAGTACATGCGGACATCCTCTCCCTACGGTCACAAATTATGAAATTTATTTGGAATAAGAAAAGACCAAGGATTGCAAAGGGTATCTTGAAGAGGCCCACTACGAAAGGGGGGCTGGCGGTACCTTGCTTGTTAGCTTATTACAAGGCGGCCCAATTGTGCCAAATTATTCAATGGCACACAGATCCGAAATTAAGGAGGTGGGTGGAATTAGAGAAAAGTTGTTGTGCACCAACAGAGCTACAGAATTTAATCTGGCTTCCCAAGAGGGGAAGAAGGAACATGGTAATACCGCTCCAGACCACAGTTAATTTCTTACGGGTATGGGAGGCCACTAAAATTAGTTGCAATCTCACTTCCAGAGAATCGCTATTGACATCGATAATCGGTAACCCAGACTTCGCTCCAGGGATGAATATAAATAATTTACTAATCTGGATACAGTCGGGTATTACACGGCTGATAGATCTGGAGGGAAGGAAATTTATTAAAACATTTTAACAAATTAATTCCACAAAGGATATACCAAACAAGGAATTCTTCAGTTTCCTCCAGATTCGTGATTTTTATAACAAATTCCCAATCAGGCCAGCAAGAACAAATTTTGAGCAGCTGTGTTCCAGAGGAACGGACACAAGGGGACTGACTTCTAGAATGTACAGGGAGGTGATCTGTCCTGAGACCACGGAGCATAAAAAACTCAGTTACATCAGACAGTGGGAAACAGACTTAGGGGAGACACTAGAGGACGAGGACTGGGACAGGATCCTGCAGGTGGCTGCCAGCTCAATTTGCACCACATTAAAGGAGAACGCATATAAAGTCCTTATGCGGTGGTATTACACTCCATCAAGATTAGCTAAATTTGTCAAGGGATACTCCCCGCTATGCCCAAAGCAATGTGGGGAAGTAGCAGATCTGAAACATATGCTGTGGTCTTGCCCAAAAGTGGTCCCGATTTGGGAACAAATTAGAGATTAGTTACAAAGGATACTCAATTTGGAGATCCCCCTGGACCCGTGGGTGTTCCTTCTGGGCAGGCGGATCCAGGGTCTGTCAAATGCGACGCAAAAACTAATCGCGCATTTGACAACAGCCACGAGATGCGAGATCGCAGCATTGTGGAAGCAAAACGAATTACCAGTTATCCCCAAAATTAGGAACAGAATTTGGCATGTCTGCCGGATGGAACAACTGACGAGTTTAGTCAATGACACCGGCTCAAACTTTCTAAAAGTCTGGACGCCGTGGCTGGCGCAGACAGATATCCCAGGGGTGGATACCGTCGCAATATTACAATGATAGTAGCGATTGTGTTCTCCTTTGATAGCACAGGATCGGACACCACATAATAATGGACAGGTAGGTTCACCAAGAACAATGACAACCCTGACGGAGCAATAATGTAAAATAGGGGGTGGAGTTGAGAGATGGGGACTCTACGTTGAATTAAGACGGCAAACCACGAACGGAGGACCGAGACCAAGATCCTCGCAAAGGATGCGAAGAACCACCCATGTCCCCACTCCCCCACCCCCCACCCCCCACCTTCCCCTCCTTTATCGTGCCCCCCCATTGGGTCCTTTGTTTGGTATGTCTTGTAGGTCTTGTTCAATGTTGTCTGTAGTACACAGTAGTTGTCTTATGTAGGAAAGATGTCAGTGATAAAAATGTTGGTATGCAGTACAACGGTTGGTGGCACAATGTATGCTTGTTACAAACCAATAAAAAATTTAAGTTGAAAAAAAAAAAGTATTTATTGGTTCCTGGGTATCGAAATGTGTCTCTTGCAGAAAGACAGTATCTGCTTTCACATTTCTAAATTCTTTTAGAGCCAGTCTATATTTACTATTAAGACCTTTAACATTCAGGGATACTAACTTCAATGGTGCTTGACTAGTCATTTCCAATGTCGTGTCTCTCTCATGTGAAAGTTGTGAGCGAAAAACTTTAATGGTTGTAGGGAACAAAAGGGAATAAAAAACAAGGGACTTTCCCCCTCCGGGAACATGGGGAAGAACAAAAGCAACAAAAATTAAATTAGAAGATAAAATGAGTGAAACCAAACCCTCATCCCAAGTTTGCGGCCAGACCCTACGTGGTCTGGCGGGCATATGTAGGGTGACCAAATTTTGAAAATGAAAAACCGGGAGGGAGAGGGAGGGAGAGATAGGGAGGGGGAGGGAGGGACCGGACGACCGAGACCGGGGGGGACGAGAGGGAGATGAGCAGGGCAGGGAGAGGGGAGGTGAGAGATCCGCCAGCTCAGGAAAGGGAGAGAGAGGGAAAGGAAGGGAGAGGGAGGGAGACAAGAGAGAGAGGGTAGGGAGGGAGAGGGATGGGAGACGGAGGGAGAGGGAGGGGCAGAGGGAGAGAGGGAGAGAGAGGAAGGGAGGGAGGGAGAGAGAGGGAGGGAGAGGGAGGGAGAGGGAGAGAGAGGGAGGGAGAGAGAGAGAGGGAGGGAGAGGGAGGGAGGAGGGAGGGAGAGAGGGGGTGGGAGAGAGGGGGGGAGAGAGAGGGAGGGAGACAGGGAGGGAGAGAGGGAGACAGAGAGGGAGAGAGAGGGAGACAGGGAGGGGAAGAGAGAGGGAGACAGGGAGGAGAGAGAGAGGTGAAGGGAGGCGGGATGAGGGATTGGGAGAGGAGAGGGAGAAGGGAGGGGAGAGAGGGGAGAGAAGGGAGGACAGGGGACGGGGAGAGGGAGACAGGGTAGCAGGTGAGGGAGGGGGGAGACAGGGTGAGACAGGTTGAGGGACGGGAGGGGAGCCAGTGGGAGGGAGGGGAGCAGGGTTGAGACAGGGTGAGGGAGGGAGAAAGGGTGAGACAGGAGAGGGAGGGAGACAGTGGTGGGGGAGAGGGGAAGAGAGGGGAAGAGAGCGAGAGAGAGGGGAGAGAGAGAGAGGGAGGGTAAAGGGGAGAGGGAGAGAAAGGGTAGAGGGGAGCGAAGTGATCAGAGGAGGGAGGAGGGAGAGGGAGGGAGAGGGAGAGGGAGAGAGAGAAAGTGAGGGAGGGAGAGGGAGGGAGGGAGAGAGAGGGAGGAAGGGAGAAGGATGGAGAGAGAGGGAGGGGAGAGGGGGAGGGGAGAGAGAGAGAGGGAGGGAGAGGGGGGAGGGGAGGAGAGAGGGAGGGAGGAGGGAGGGAAGAGGGAGGGAGAGGGAGGGGGGGGAGGGAGAGAGGGAGAAGGGAGGGAGAGGGCGAGGGCAGGGACGGGAGAGGGAGACAGGGAGGGAGAGGAGGGAGAGGGAGGGAGAGAGAGACCACACACCCACCCACACACCACTGGATACACACCCACCACCCACTGCTCACAACCCACCCCACACCCACTGATAACAACACCGATACACACACACTGATACACACACCCACACCACTGTACACACACACCCACTGATTACACCACACCACTGATACACCCACCCATGATACCACCAGATACACCCACACCCACTGAACACAGACACCCACACACACACTGATAGACACACACACCCACTAGATACACACACCCACTGATACACCACCACCTGAACACACACACACGCAACAGGATACACACACACGACCACGACACAAACACCACACCCACGGACACCAACACACACGAACACAAACACACACCTACACAACCCACAGACACCACACACACCACAAGACACACACAAACACAAACACACACACACACACAACCACGAACACACCACACCCACTGAAAACACACACACACACACACACCACACACAACACACACACCTACACACACGACACACACACCACCACCACACCACACACACACACACACACAAACACACATGATACACACACACACATACATGATACACACACACTGATACACACACTGATACACACACACACACCCACTGATACACACCCACTGATACACACACTGATACACACACACAGATACACCCCGCCAGCCCCTGCACCGCCCGCGACCACGCAGCAACACACTGCCGCCCCGAGCCCATCTCCCACACCAAGGGGGACGGGGGGAAGTGAGCGCGGGGGGCAAAGCTGGAGGGACAGGGGGACAAAGCTCCTGTGAGCGATGGGGGACAAAGGTGGGAGCACCGGGGGGCAAAGGTGGGAGCGCCGGGGGCAAAGGTGCGGAGCGCCGGGGGGCAAAGTATGGAGCGCCGGGGGGGCCAAAGCTGTGGCGCCGATGGGCAAAGATGCTGTGAGAGCCGGGGGGGCAAAGGTGGGAGCACCGGGGGGCAAAGAACAAGGTGGTACAAAGGCAGGCGCACCCCGCTACCACCTCCCCCCCCCTGGCTGTGACTAAGAATTGTTGTGTTTTTACCTTTCCAGGAGTGCCAGCAAGCAGAGATTGCTGGGCTATGAGTTTCAAGAGGGGTTTTTACGGAGAAAGTCTTGTCAGAATGTGTCTAGCTAGCTGGGTTCCAGAGTTGGTGGATACCCCAAAAATGTACCCGGGAATCAGGACGGATTCTCGGAACATTGAGACACATTGCTCCGGCAAAATCTCCCCTTGAAAACGCTTGCACGACTTACTGTTAGGATTCCCTGCTTCAGCACAGACCAGAAAGGTAAATGGGGCATAGGGATGTGTGGTATCCCTGGAACGGTAAAGGGGTCCCTAGTACACGAGGGGATGCCCAGTTAATGCCCTGCTCACCAAGAATCCAGTATATGGGTTCTGGGGCTACTCCAACCATACATAAGGTTGCAAGGAGTTTTAAAGTAGGAATAAACCATAACCATAAGAAAATGGTAAAGTATATATTTTATTAAATAGTATGTTTAAAGTGTGTATATACTTGTGCATGGTATATGAGCTAAGACGTCCAGGGATCCGAGAGACCATTTGGCTTACCAAGTAAGTAATTGGCTCACATGTAAACCAGAGGGCACCTTTACTTGTCAGAGGTGTAAAGCCTGCAAAAATATCCAGGTGACCAAGATATTTACCAACCATGATGACACCAGAACTTACACAATACGTAAGTTTATCAACTGTGTCAGTGTTGGGGTAATTTACCTGGGCACCTGTCTATGTGGTAAAAAGTACGTAGGAAAGACAAGGAGACAATTTAAACAGAGGATTCATGAGCATCTGGGTACAATTAGGAATAAAAGTGATACCCCTATAGCTAGGCACGTCAACTTTTGCCAAAATGGAAACCCTGACTCTATCAAATTAACTGGCATTGATAAATATTCACCTGGGATTCGGAAGGGGGACTGGGATGTGGACCTTCTAAAGAAGGAGGCCAGGTGGATATGCACCCTGGGTACCCTGTCCCCAAGAGGCCTGAATGAGGGGTTCATGTACTCCCCATTTATTTGAGACAGTACATAACACATTTCCCTCAAACAATTAACCAACAATAACCCCCCCCCCCCTCTATTCCTCACCTCTCCCTCTTGTGCGTTTTGGGAATTTGTATGTTTCCTGATCTACTGATCTCATATCTTGGACAAGGGAGAACACCTAGGATCAGTGGTTACATAATACATTTAGCATTACATGTTTTAAGAAGGATGTTTTTAATACACTAAGCACTTTATCCTACATGAAGATACCAGTACTTGTCCACACAATACACAGGACCCTTATTAAAGTCCTCAGTACCTCTACATGCCAGCCTGCAGCACTGTCTGCACAGTATGGCTTAAGCATCAATCTTTGAGGCACTGCAGTGTTCCTACTGTGGCTATACACACCCGATGCCTTCATCTGTTGTGCAGTCAGAGGATCCTGACGTCATGCACAGGGGGTGGTACCAAGTGAACGGGACAAAATTATCATAAGCGCAGGGGTATAAAGTCAATCACCGTTCTGGTGGGTCCCTCCCCCCTTTGTATTTGCCTTGAGGAAGCAGCTACGCGAAACACGCGCGTCGGCAGATGGGTGCACGCGCAAGACTCACATGCCTACCCGCGAGTCAGCTGGCGGCAGTGTTCACCAGTAACTGTTGCGTGCTATTTGTCAAAGGAGTTTCCCACACTGATCGGATGATCTAAAGGGAGCTCAGCTAACCAGGAACTGTTACTCTATCTGTCATACAGTAGCAGTAAGCTGTATATTAATACACCGTTACTATGTTCGCATACCTTTTACCTCTCATGTAGTACTGATCCTTTAGAGATCAGCTCTGACAACAGAGCTGGTGTTGGGTCAGTACCGTTTACTATACAGATACTAATCTGCAGACTCGTTTTCCACCTGAGGGGTTTCTGAACAGACTCTACACTGAGTTTTTGCCTGTTCAGTCCTACTTGTGCATTAAGTGTGTATATCTAGTATTTTTTACTTCCACATTTAGTTGGAATGGGACCAATTGTTGAGATCCCTTTAACTCAGCTTCACCTTACTTAGGGTTTATCATACACTCAGTGGAACTGAGCTAGGCTGTTTAGACCCTGGTTTTTAGGTCATTTACATCTGTAGCAACTTGACTTCACATCACTATGTCATATCTACATGTGGCTTGGACCCGCATTATCTAGTCAGATACTTTGCCATTCAGCACATTGGCAGTTCTGGCTAGGGTTCACCTATTCATGTCAGTTTGCTATATATTTTTATCTCAGGGTCTACATACTAGTACACACTAATACAGTAGAGTTCTTTAGCGGCATCCTGGTTCATACTGAACAGTGGTCTATCATACCCACCTGTTCATACTGCAGTACACAATTTAGTGTTTAAGTGCAGTGTATTTGTGATCCCAAACACCAGGCTTAGTGTTCATACTTATAGGATCGGAGCGTTTAATTATCGTTTTAATACCCATTATTTTAATTTGGATAATAAAGTTTAAGTTTTAACGTGTCCATCATATCACCCTTCAGGTGTTCAGAGTGCCCATTCTAGGTTTCAATTCTTTGTTCGTTTTATTACTGATACCTACCTAGGGAGCACCTACACCACCTACCATCAGACAGCTGCGGGGGTTCCCCTATTTGTCTGTGTTTTTACCTTTCCAGGAGTGCCAGAAAGCAGAGATTGCTGGGCTATGAGTTTCAAGAGGGGTTTTACGGAGAAAGTCTTGTCAGAATGTGTCTAGCTAGCTGGGTTCCAGAGTAGGTGGATACCCCAAAAATGTACCCGGGAATCAGGACGGATTCTCGGATACATTGAGACACATTGCTCCGGCAAAATCTCCCCTTGAAAACGCTTGCACGACTTACTGTTAGGATTCCCTGCTTCAGCACAGACCAGAAAGGTAAATGGGGCATAGGGATGTGTGGTATCCCTGGAATGGTAAAGGGGATGTCCATTTTAATGCCCTGGTACATGAGGGGATGCCCAGTTAATGCCCTGGTCACCAAGAATCCAGTATAGGGGTTCTGGGGCTACTCCAACCATACATAAGGTTGCAAGGAGTTTTAAAGTCTAAGTCCTGTATAGTGTGTGGGGAAGATGGCCAGTAAGAATAAAGTGCAAGGTTCTTATTCTATTCCCCATAACCATAAGACTTAGAAAATGGTAAAGTATATATTTTATTAAACAGTATGTTTAAAGTGTGTATATGCTTGTGCATGGTATATGAGCTGGGACGTCCAGGGATCCGAGAGACCATTTGGCTACCAAGCTTGGTGCCATCAAGTCTGCTCAGGTCCTGGACATGAAAGCCTCAGAGGTTGCCAAGTGTGAAAGCCATTTGGGTACCAGTGTTAGGCTCAAGTACTCACGTCCTGGGGTGAAAGGAAGTCATCAGACCACCATTTGCCCCAACCCAGACTTTGAGGAGCCTAACTCAGCGGGTAACATCTACATGACAAGTGACAGAGGTGCCAAGTTGGCGTTTGCCCTTGTCAGATTCTGTATCCATGCTTGCAAAAGATGCTCAATGAGAAATAGCAGTGATCTGGCTTCAGATTGCGGCCAAGTTCTGAGAATTGAACGTAGCGGTCGCGGCTGGTATTTGAAGCCAAAAATAGTTCCAGGACGTTTGGAGCTAAGTCGTGGTCAAGTTATTTCAAGTCCTCCAGAGCAGATCCAGCGGTGGCGTCAGGAACTTCATGCCAATTTGAGTTCCAGGACATTTCTGGACAAGCTAGGTCAACCAAAGACTTTATTTTACGTTCTATTTAAGCTAGGAAAGTCTAGTTTTCAGCCACAGACCCCCAGTAATCGTGTCTCTCATGTATTTTGTGTTTCATTGTGCTTAGCCTATTTTAAGTGAATAAATGACAATTTATTTTACCAACTTGTTTTGGTCAGTGTTATGATCCTGGTATAAAAGGTGTAAATGCCTGGTCCCCCGTGACAAAAAGAACCTAAGAAAAAAATGTAAATTCCTAGCACCTGTGGCACAAATAAACATATAAAACTTTTTGTGTTAACATGTACTTATAGGGATAGACTTCACCGCTAGAAATATAAAAACCCGGATTCACGTTTTATCTTTTACACTTATATTAAGTGTTCAATGTCTTTTAGCATTAAAATTTGCAAGCAGTAATTTGCTCTTGGTTTCTCGATAAGGCTTAGTGTCCTTTATATCTATAAACAAGAAAGAAAAAACAGCCCTGTCTTTGGGCCAAGGCCCCATCGCCGGGACTCTCAATCCGTGTATTCACCGGTTGCGTCCGTCGATTAGCTGTAGCAAAACCGGCACCCGAGAAGCAGGTACCCGACTCCAAACCGTTTATTTAAACAGTCCCTGTAATAGATTGGAAAAAGTACAGAGGGAGACTGGGAGGAAAGCAGAAAGAGGAGAGAAAACAAATGTAACTGCACATCCGGGATTCTTTCCTTGAGTTGCCGGTCAAGGAGATGGCCACTGACTTGTTGAGAGACCCTCAAAGCCACCTTCAGTCTTGAATCTTTTATCTCCGGGCAACCGCACCTTCAGCCGACCGATCGTCGTCCGTGTTATCTTCTCGGGTCTTTGGGGCTGACCCAAACCCTCGCTGGGAGTCAGACCCAGTGCTGACAAAATACGCTGATGCCTCTGGATAATGGAGGGAGACCTGCCTGCCCCTGTAGTTTACCACCAAATGGAACGGGAAGGCCCACCAGTAACGAATACCCTTTTCCTGAAGCACCACCGTCACTGGACGCAGTCCTCTCCTCCTCTCAATTGTCATCCTGGACAGATTCGGAAAAATCTGGATGGAATTGTTTTCAAATTCAATTGAGCCGCTGTTTCTGCAGTCTTTTATAATCCTTTACTTGGTTGCACATTGGTGGAGTCTTAGGACAACATCTCTACTTCTTTTAGGGTCTTCGAATCTCGGTCCTAGGGCTCTGTGAGCTCTGTTCATCAGAAGATCACCATCTTACAACTGGGGGTCAATTGACGTGAACAGTCTCTTAAAGTATGGCTGGAGGGCTTTTGCGGAGACCGACTCAGGGACGTGGCGGATTCGTAAATTCTGCATTCATTCTCTGTTCTCTAGGTTGTCTATACCATCCCTCATGGCTCTTATCTCTTCATTGAGACGCAGGACCTCATCGTCAGTATTTACCTGATTTTGTAAAGAAATGCCCATTTTATTTTCAAGCTCCGTAGTTCTTTTAGCCAATAAAGAAACTTCTTCTTTAAATTCCTTTACTGCTCTATCCCGAGCTAAATGAAAGCCCTCTTGCATTTCTTTCAGCATGTTCTGGAGGTATTATTTGGTAATTACTGTGTCTCCCTCTGCCATGCTCTGCTCTCTATCAAGAACGGCCCTCGCTGCTGCCTCTTCTCCTGCTGTGAAGCCCTCTTCGCTGAGTTTCTCAGGGTGGCCTTTCTATCACAAAAGTCCCCTTCAGAGCCTGCAGTCTGTTTCTCAACATCCCTGGTTGTTGTTGTGGCCGCGCGCTCCCGTGCACTCAGCTTGGCAGCGTCATTTTTGATCCTTCTTCTCTCCGCTGCCGCCGGCTGTCCGTGGCTATGGCGGGAAAGATCGGGCGTCCCCAGCTTCAGCGTCTTCTTTGCTGTCATCTCTGTAGGTTCCCCCAGCTAGTGGGGCATCTCGTGGGGCTGATCATAGCCGCGATCGGGGTTTATAGCTAAGCATGTCAGCCGTGTTCACTGAGCTCCTCTAGCTCGTGTGCATCCGCAGTGATGTCACACGTGCGCCCCCGGTATCAAAGTTTTAAGAACACGGATTGGAAATAGTAGAGTGCGTTATCGGGGTCGGGAATTAAGTCGATTCTGTACCAAGGGCAGCTGGTAAAATCAGCCAAAAACTGTTAAAATTTCTAAATGTTCTAGTGAGGAGAACTTCAGGGCTTGATTGGGGTGGTTTAATTTTCTTTACACAATACACTATTGCAAGGTCATTGAAAATGTCAAGTGGGATGCCAGAGGATTGGATTCTGCTGGGACTAGAGGAGAGAATCCAGTCTTTATTGCTGATTAAAACTCCTTAAAGAGAAACCATGTGCTTGGATTTCTTCCATCTTCGAGAGAGGGGCAGAGACAGAATGGGGAGAGATACACAGAATGGGGTGAGAGACAGACAGAATAGGGAGAGACACAGACACAGAATGGGGAGAGACAGACACAGAATGGGGAGAGACAGCCACAGAATGGAAAGAAAGACACCAACACAGAATGGGAAGAGAGACACACACAGAATAGGGAGCGAGAGACAGTATCGGTGACGTCACCGCTCTCAAGCATTAGCGAGCTCAGCGGCAGCCTGTTCGCAGTCTTAGGGTACACTTATAGTGCCGGCGACGCTGGAAAAATCAAATTGAGATTACTTCCATTGATCGCGACCAAGCCGTAGCTCCGTGCTTACTATAAGCGCACATGACGGCGGCAATGCATTTGTTTTGATGCGATGTCGTGTCGCCGTCCCTATAAGCGCAGCCTGAGGCTGCGGCCAGGCAGGGAGCGGGTGCGCTGCGTCCTGCTCAGCCGAGTGATTCGTGGCTGGCTATGTGCGTGCTCGTTTGGGGGCGTGGCCACGATGTCACGGAGCTGGTTCACTCTCATTGGGCGAACCACTCACGTGACGCGCTGGTGGGCGCGGGGTTGCCACCTCTCCGGGTTTCACCCGGAGACTTCGGGTTTTGCATCCCCTTCTTCGGGCTACAGGTTTGTCCCTGAAATCTCCGGGTGGGCGGGTGGTCTGGACGGCAGTGAGCAGTGACGTGCTCACGTGAATGCGAGTGCTTTAAGCATTTCAGAAAACAGAATAACTTGCTGCAGCCTTGTGTTTTACCACAGCTCTGCATTGATTGGTTGAATCATTATGATGTCAGTTTTACACAGGATTCTGTGACTTGTAGTTCACATGTTTGTAAATAAAATTGTAAAGGAAGAGAAGCAGTACTACAACTCCCAGAAGACCCTGCAGACAAGAGAGACCACATGACAAGAGACGGCCAATCTCAATCAGTGCAGTTGCGGAGAGAGAAAGAGACAGAGGCTGAGTAAGTGGGAGAGATATCACAGACAGACATGTGGGGTGATTGCAAACACAGACAAGACACACAGCCCCTCATATCTGTAACTCCCACTGCAGGGGGACACAGACAGAAAGGACCCACAGTCCCTCACATCTGTCCCTCTCACTGCAGGGTGACAGAGAGAATGGACCCACAGCAGCTTATATCTGTCCCTCACACATCAGGGTGACACAGACAGAAAGGATATTGTCACTCACACCTGTCCTTCCTACTGCAGGGTTATACACACAGAAAGGACACATACTGTAGTCCCTCCTACTGCTGGGGGATACAGAGAATGGACCCACTGTCCCTCACATCTGTACCTCCCACTGCAGGGTGACTGAGAGAGGACCAATAGCAGCTTACATCTGTACACCTGTCCCTCACATATCAGGGTGACACAAACAGAGAGGACATCGTCTCTCCCACTGCCTCAAATTTATTCTCCCAGTGAAGCGTGACATGAGCAGAAACGCCCACTGTCCCAAACACCGGTCACTCCTACTGCAGGGTGATACAGAAAGGAAGGACCCACAGTCCTGCTTACTGCAGTGTAACACAGACAGACGTCTCCCAGTCCCTCACATTTGTCCCCCCCATTGCAAGGTGGCAGAGACAGAAAGGACTCAGTCCCTGACATGTCATCACACTTCAGGGTGACACAGACAGGATACACAGCCCCTCACATCTATTCCACCCACTGCAGGGAGACACTAAAAGAAATACCCACAGTCTCTATCTTCTGTCCCTTTTGTGTCAGAAAGGCGGCGCGGCATCAAATGACGCTGCGTTGCCATGCCAACGGGAACGTCACGTGACATAACAGCATCACGTCATGCCCATTGCCATGACAATGAGACGCCACATGATGTCACGACGTCATGTGTTGCCACGTTGTCATGGCAACTTGACGCCATGCGACTTTACTTAGCGTCCCGTTGTCAAAAAAATCTTCAGGTTGGCCGTCAGTCGAAGGTGGCAACCCTGCGTGGGCGGCAAAATCAAATTTGCTTGCTTTGCAAGCAGCTAAGCGCCGAGCAGACGCTTGCTTACGCTGGCCACACAGATTGCCTCAATGTGTTTCAGAGCGGCCAGTGAGCGCGCCCGCACAGCGCCACCCTGGCCGAGACCTTAGGAATATACACTGACATACAGAGCAGTAGACAGCTGTGTCCTCCCCCCTTTCCAGAGCCTAACATTTGTAGCACTTGTGTCCACCCCTGAATAAAATTCTACCTGTTCATCGTCCCTGTGCTGATCTTCCTAGAAATGCTCAGTTTAATTGGGTGAAGATGATAACATCCGCCTGTGATATCAACACATAATGCCTCCCTCTACTTGTTGGAAAGGCACAAGCACAACTGTTCCCCCACACTTTCTTGTGAAAGATAAATAAAATAAGCTTGGTAAGGACCCTGCACCACATATGCAGCCCTGCTCTCGGATCCGGTGAGCACTGGCAGCACTGAGACAGCAGAAGCTGCTCTGTGTACTGGAGACTTCTTCCGGGGGCTGCGGTTGCGTCTCTGCTGCCGCGGGGGTGGATGGGAGAAATTCGCTGATCTGAACCTGGGGGAAGTGTCCTGCACGTGAGGCAGCGCTCGGCGGGATCACGAGACTCTCGCGCCCCCGGACAGGTAGGGAGCTACACTGGAGCGTCCTAGCAAAATATGTTTAATTCTGCCATTGGTGAGGTCTGTTCTCCTGCAAAGCTCCACGGGGCAGAAGAAACTCTTCTCAGGGAGCTTTGTTTACAAATCCTCTGTCACCTATATGTATATCCAGCCTTGTTTTGCTAGACGTTTGAGCAACCACAGGTACTTTGTCTAAAAAGAAAATAATTCAGCTTTAAATAAAGATTTGTTGTAGAAGAAATGTATTCATGTACTTTCCCTTATTTCACCGTGTGGAGTTTATGTTGAACCTTAACAAAATGATGCCAGCACAGAAAAAGGCACCACAACTGCTGTGTTCCTCAAATATAGCCATGTATCTCTTTCGTATACAAAATCTCTCATATATAATCTTCCCAGAACTTGGGATGGAGGAATTCCTCAACCCCCTAATGTCATGGTCGGTTTTATAATCTGTTTGCATCTTTTAACATTAGGGGTTTTATAGGAATCTGTTTTTCGTGATCCCAAGTTGTGATCACTAAAAAGTTATACAATTATTATTTTTAAATGCTTAAAAGAGCATTTTAAGGTGGTGTTACTCCATAATACAACTTGCAGAAGGTCTTGGGGAAATAGGAATGGGGCTTTAAGGTGTCTTTCAGCACAGGTGTACTACAAAGTAGTACTTAGAAAATATGGGCCTATGAGTAGAAATATGTTTCTACTTGCAAATTTAGGATTTTCTGGTCCAAAACCTACATTTGCTGTTTTTTTTTCTTGTAAAAAATCCCTGTAAAAAAAAATGTATTTAAAATGCGAAGAGCGTAGATCTAACAACATTTTAACTTAGAGGAGAACACAAAACACCTCTGTGTGTGATTACGTTCTCTGTAAATGTGGTTAATAAACCTGCTGCAGTCAGTGTGCAAGTCACTGTGTTTTGTGTCCAAGGCCCTCCCCTGTGGGCTGGCTAACTGAAAGTGAGTGACATGCAAGTGCTAGCCCCATATCATTGTGGTGATCTAGTATAATAATGTATATCATGGGGTAGTCAGGACCGTAGCTGAGGTGACCTAATATTGCACCAATACAGTCTTGTTATATTCCATGTCAGTGTACTGTGCAGTATATACTGACACAGGGTATACAGAGACCGCACTATACACTGACACAGGGTATAACCTGAGCACACTATAAACTTACAGTACACGTGGGGGGACGAAGTAATGGAGGGTGGGGCAGTGGGTGATGGGGAACAAGGAGGGGTAGTGGTTGACAGGGGGGACAGAGTGTGACATAGAAACAAGGGGGGGAGGGCGCAGAGGCTGATATTCCCTAACTTTTCTGTGTTTGCTCAAGTCTACAGTATAAGCAGAACCGTTGTCCTCCTTCATTCGGCTCGACATAGAGGCAGTTCTCAGCAACAGTAACTGAGGCAGCCATGCCCACGTTGGGGTCGGCACAGGGGAGGAGTGGGTTCTCAGCACACCAGACAGTGCACACTCCGACACAGTGCTGCCCGGCCTTACCAACGCCATCATCCAACATCACAGATAAACATAATACCAGATTCAGTGAACTGTACACCTGTGACCCCGTTCCTTCACTTCATGACGCATGCGTAATTCACTTCCAGGATCGAATGCCGCTATTTCATGGTATTTCCCCATATTCCGGTGTTTAAAATGTAATCCCGGTGAGGGGAACTGTTATACCGTATTTGTGTGAGTAAAAGTGTTCATGGAGGGTCTTGTGAAAGTCATCTCCCCAAACACATGCTGCATGCACATTTGTGTTTTGATTTTGGACAAATGCTTCTATTTCATAAGACTCCACAGGCACATTTCTGGTCCCTGAAATATGAGGAAGATAAACAATTCCGTTTGCCTATGAAGTATGCCCCATATTCGTGTGAACTTGTACCCCATTGGCATGATCCGCACACCTGTGAGACCATGACTTGTATATGTGACAATGGTTAATACCCGCAGCTATGTAGCTCAGCGGTGCACAAACTGGGGGGTGTGATACTTTATTGGGGGCCGCGGGCCACGCGGTGGTTACAAAGGCCCCGCGCTAAGAGCGTACAAGCATACACACACTGAGTCTCGCATGAACGCTGTGATGCTCGCATGCACACCATCATCATCGTTTATTTTTTAAGTAAATACAAGCCTCCACTTAAGGGGGCATTGCATTTTTTTATAGTCAGTTTGAGAACAACTAAATACAATTATTTTGTTGCACAAAATCTCGCACACTGAGAAAGGAGGGGGGGCAGAGTCCTGGATCGCTCTGTCTTGCTCCCACCCTCAGCTCTCGCACGCTACAGCCACCCGCTGTCCTAGCGCATTAAGACACTCCACTCTAAGAAGCGCGGCAGCGGTACCTGATCTGTCAATCACTTCTGCGGCTGGTCAGCACATCGCCAAAGCAGCATTGGGCATGGAAGCTAGAGAACATGGTTGTCATTCACAAGCCAGTCAGTGCTGTGCTCAGCGCCAAGGGCTAAATTTTAGTCTCCTTGGATTTTCCATCCCTGCGTGTGTATAAATTACTGTGTGTGTATATATGTGTGTATGTGTGTGTGTGTGTGTGTATGTATATTTAATATATATTGATATTATAGATATTAATTTTTTATATATATAATGATAGATATATATAATATATACATATTATGATATATTATATAGATAGATATATTAACCTATATTATATATCTCTATATAAAAATATTACTTGTGAGCACATTCACATGTCTTAGACAGATCTGCAACCCTGCTTTTCGCCATTATCACCTAGCATACAGTGATTCCACTGCAGCTAGGGATTCTGGGAAATGACATGCAAATGACCTTTTGTCTCAAGACCACATTACATGGAATGCTCATTTGCATATCATTTCCCAGAATTCCTTGTTGCAGTGGAAGCACTGTGTGTTAGGTGATAATGGCGAAAAGCAGGGTTGCAGACCTGTCTAAAACGTGAATGTTCTCACAAGTAGTATATGCTATATGGTGGAGGGTTTGTAGTCACCTTTTCACCTCACCCACCATAACTTTAAAAAAAATAATAATTAAAAAAATAAAATAAATACACACACACACACACACACACACACACACACACACACACACACTTCTCCCTCTCCCCCTGTCTCTCTCCCCCTCTACATCATGGGAGGCAAAACAATAGGCTGACATAACTTGTAGGCCATGCAAATTAATTATTGCATGCCCCACTTCAATTCAAATGACCAAATATGCTTCTGTGACCAACACCGAAAGAAATGTTCAGCTTGTACCCATGGCACTCAGGGGAAAAGGTGCATTTCCTCCACAAAACAAAATAATTTTTGTTTAAGCAGATTACCAGCCTTCTGTTTCTCTTCTATCCTAGTTGGTTTTTTATTATTAATATTTTGACTTTCTTTTTGCCCAAAGCCTTCAGTAAATTATTCACAGGACAGACTTTGCTGTTTATTCTCAATTACTCCTCCCCACCAGGAAGCACTGATCCTTCATCCATGTAAACTGGAGACAGACTTATATATGAAGCTCTCAAAAAGCTATAAGTGAGACACTGAAGAGATTATTTGTGACAAGTGAGATTGCTTGTAACTCTGGAAGGCATGGTTGTTGAATATAGAGGAGAATCTGGAGAATGGGTGGAAACAACTAATGTACAAAGACCCAGATTCACAAATCTTTCTTAAGTGAATTAATGGGACATTAACCTAACTTACAATCATGTTCATCTTCAAGGGCTAATAACGCAATGTTAAGCCATGTTTCTCTCGTAAAGAGCATTGTATTGACTATAACGACAGACTCTTTTTGTAAAGTACCCATTAACTAGTATCCCTCTGTCACGGTAACTTGTGAAGGGTTATAATATACACAAAATCTCTGGGTTGAATTGAACACGACTTAGATATAATAAATATAGTTTATTCCTTAAAGAAGGTGAACACACAAGATTGTACAAATAACATACAAGAATATAACACTTACTTAGGGTTTGGGCAATGAAGCAATCAGGATCTGGATTGGCAATTCATTCCGGCATCAGGTAACAAGTAGATGTAGTAACGAAGACACTACGTATAGGGCTTACACTGGTTTATATGGGATTCCAGCCCTATACCTTAGCATTGGGTGCCAGGCATTGGTTAACAATTACCTGCACCCAATCCCTCTGTGCCAGCAAACGTGGGAAGCATTGTTGGACCATGCCCCCAGCTAGTTGGCACATGCGCACATTTTCCACCTGGGGTCTCATTTCACTAGCCCCACACTAAAGGAAAGGCGCCTTACAGTCTACCAGACTTGTATCTGGTCAGGAAATCTTTTGTCTGTAAGTGTGAATTACAACACTTACAGACCACTCAAGCTCTTCGTTTCTCCGCCCTAGTGTACACAATCATAGTGGTGAAGCCTTTGATCAGGGGGTCTGCTGTAGACAACTGGTCGCCCCCTTGAGCATTAACATTTAGCAAAGCCAGTATCTTTCGCGGGCTTTTATACCAGACCCAAAATACAGTACATTTCTTAATATCTAAACATATTAAAATAATCCGTTCGGCTGGGCCGAGCGGGTTGAAACTTGCCAGACCCTCATGCCGGAGGGGACTCTCCATGGTGGCCAAGTTTCAGCTCGCTGCGACCCACCGGACCGGTGTTACACAAATACAGTTTTAAAAGCACATTTACAAAAGAGGCTTTTTTCTGACATGCAAGTCAATGGCAGAAACCCAAACTTTACAATTACCCTGACTCCGTTCTGTTGCTCCGAGAGGGTTGCCTCGTTATTTGCCATGCAGTCATGCTGGAACTATGACTACATGGTGACCGAATCACAGCCCTCTAGGTTGAACAGAACCGGAGTTATGGGTTCCATGTTTCTGCTCATTCTGACCTAGCCGTTTTTACCTCCGCCATTAGAGTTAATGGTGCGACCCTCGTAGCGAGCGCGACCCTTTACCAAGGTCATTGAGTGTCGGACCCGGTTGGGGTCGAGTGAGGGGGTTCCTAGGATCTAGGGGCAAAAAATAATTTTATTCCTGGGTGCCCTAGAACAAAAGTTCCCACGCCAATTGGACGTGAACTTGACTGAGATCTGACCAAAGCTCCCAGTGTAAGTGTTGGTGCAGACTGGAATGGGGAAAATACATATTCACAGGGGGATCCACATTTGGTGCTGAAGCAGGGGCATAAACACAGTACTGGACATCATTCCAGTTGACCCCTCGCCTCCCAGGTGAGGGCAGGGGTGACCAAATGGGGTGTAACCCGTTTAATACCGGGCCAAACCCCCTCTCCCACGACACCCTCCAAAAACACTTTACTATACAAGACGTGAACACACCTGTAAAATAACTCATTTGAATATACTTAGCCTATTCAAATTAGGCTAAGTGAGCATATAATACCTGGATACAAATTGTGTCAAAACACCTCCACCGTACAGTGTACAGCAAATAAAAATACTACTTGTAAGCACATTCACATGTCTCCGACAGGTCTGCAACCCTGCATTTGCCATAAACAACATTACCAGAGGTAGCATGGCAGCCCCCTTTTGGGCTTTAAAAACTTTTTTAAAACTTCAGAAAGCTTAAAAAATATATTTTCTGAAATACTACCAGTGCCATGCGCTACCGCAGGCAGACAGTCAGAGATCAGGGAGGTTAATGCATGGCTAAGAAAGTGGTGCAGGAAGGAGGGGTTTGGGTTTTTAGAGCACTGTGACTTCTTTTCTGAGAAGGGGAATAAAACAGATAATGAACTAAATGGAAAAGATGAGGATACAAGGTGGTATGGAGGTAGAATGGGGGCAAGTGCGAGTTTGACAAGCAGTGAGACACCCATAGTAAATACAGATAATACTAGAAAACTTCTAAAGACTAAACCAAGTAGGCGCAGAAAGGAAGGAGCAGATAAGATAATAGTACAGGCTGCAAAAAAACTGAAATGCATGCTTGCTAATGCAAGAAGCCTGACAGATAAAATGGGGAGCTTGAATTAATAGCTGCAACGGAGCAGTATGATATCATAGGCATTACTGAAACATGGTGGGATGAAACTCATGACTGGACAGTTAATTTAGAGGGTTATTCCCTTTTTCGGAAGGATCGAACAAATAGAAGGGGAGGTGGAGTATGTTTATATGTTAAACCGGATCTAAAACCTATTATAAGGGATGATGTTTATGAAGGGAGTGATGAAAATGTAGAGACTTTGTGGATAGAAATTAGCAGTGGAGGTAAAAGTATAAAGAAAATGTTTGTGGGAATATGCTATAAACCACCAAATATCTGTGAGATTGAGGAAGCTGAAATACTTTTGCAAATGGAGAAGGCATCAAAACTGGGTCATGTTTGCATAATGAGGGATTTTAATTATCCAGACATAGACTGGGGCAATGAGATTAGCATTACAACAAAAGGAAACTGGTTGTTGGGGGTGCTTAAAGACAATTATATGACCCAAATTATTGAGGAACCAACCAGGAGAGGGGCAGTTCTGGATTTGGTCCTATCAAACAATGTAGAAGTAATAACAAATATTCAAGTCCTGGAACATTTGGGTAACAGTGATCATAACATGGTCTCTTTTGAAATAAATGATCAAAAAACAGATTACTTGGGTTCAACAAAGACCTTAAACTATAGAAAGGCAGATTTTAATAAACTGAGGTCTAATCTACAAGTAATATACTGGGATGATGTTTTTGTAGGGAAAAATGTAGAAGATAAATGGGCAGTCTTTAAAACATTGTTAGAAAAGCACACTTATCCCTTGGGTAATAAGTATAAAAGAAATAAGTCAAAACCAATGTGGCTAAATAAACAGGTAGGGGAGGAAATGGACAAGAAGAGGAAGGCATTTAGATTCTTTAAGTCAGAAGGGACAGAGACATCGTATCAGAATTTATAAGGAATGTAACAAAAATTGCAAAAGAGCAATCAAATTGGCAAAAATGGATAATGAAAAAAGGATTGCAATAGAAAGTAAGGTCAACCCTAAAAAGTTCTTTAAGTACCTTAATAACAAAAAAATGAGAAAAGAAAATATAGGACCCTTTCAATGTGAGATGGGTAGGCAGATTATTGGAGATAAAGAAAAAGCAGAGGTATTAAACAAATTATTTGCCTCTGTGTTTACCAGGGAAGAATCAAGTTCAATAGTAGTGCCGCAGGAGGAAGCCACAACCTCCATATTAATGAACAATTGGTTAACTGAGGAAGAAGTTCATAAGCGACTTGAAAAAATTAAAGTTAATAAGGCACCTGGCCCCGATGGCATACATCCAAGAGTTCTCAAGGAGTTAAGCTCAGTAATAGCCAAACCATTATATGTAATATTCAACGACTCTATTTCCACAGGCTCAGTACTACAAGATTGGCGTATAGCAGATGTGGTGCCTATATTTAAAAAGGGAGCTAGATCACAACCGGGAAATTACAGACCTGTAAGCTTGACTTCAATAGTGGGGAAACTACTTGAAGGTTTAATACGGGATAATATTCAGGAATACCTAATGGAAAACAAAATTATTATTAATAGTCAGCATGGATTTATGAAGCATAGATCATGCCAAACTAATCTTATTTGTTTCTTTGAGGAGGTAAGTAGGAATTTAGGCCTGTGTAATGCAGTTGATGTGGTCTACTTAGATTTTGCAAAGGCTTTTGATACGGTTTCACACAAGAGGTTGGTGTACAAAATAAAGAAAATTGGACTCCGTAATAATATATGCACCTGGATTGAAAATTGGTTAAAGGACGTCTGTCTGACAACAGAGGGTTGTCATAAATGGAACTTTTTCAGGTTGGGCTAAAGTCGTGAGTGGAGTACCTCAGGGATCGGTACTGGGACCCCTGCTTTTTAACTTGTTTATTAATGATCTTGAGGTTGGGATCGAGAGCAAAGTCTCCATCTTTGCTGATGATACTAAATTGCGTAAGGTAATAGAATCAGAGCAGGATGTAATTTCTCTTCAGAAGGACTTGGAGAGACTGGGCAGGTAAATGGCAGATGAGGTTTAATACAGATAAATGTAAGGTTATGCATTTGGGATGCAAGAATTAAAAGGCGACTTACAAATCAAATGGAGATATATTGGGGTTATCCTTGATGGAGAAGGATTTAGGTAGGAGTGCTTGTAGACAGCAGGCTTAGCAATAGTGCCCAAAGTCATGCAGTAGCTGCAAAGGCAAACAAGATCTTATCTTGCATCAAACGGGCAATGGATGGAAGGGAAGTAAACATAATTACGCCCCTTTACAAAGCATTAGTAAGACCACACCTTGAATATGGAGTACAATTTTGGGCACCAATCCTAAGAAAAGACATTATGGAACTAGAGAGAGTGCAGAGAAGAGCCACCAAATTAATAAAGGGGATGGACATTCTAACTTATGAGGAGAGGCTAGCTAAATTAGATTTATTTACATTAGAAATGAGGCGTCTAAGAGGGGATATGATAACTATATACAAATATATTCAGGGACAATACAAGGAGCTTTCAAAAGAACTATTCATCCCTAGGGCAGTACAAAGGACTCAGGGCCATCCCTTAAGGTTGGAGGAAAGCAGATTTCACCGGCAATAAAGGAAAGGGTTCTTTACAGTAAGGGCAGTTAAAATGTGGAATTCAAGGGGTGCGCAAACTGGGGGAGTGAGATTTTCAGGGGGGGGGGGGGGCGTGGCACTTACAGAGCCCCGTGCTCTTCCCCACAACATTTAATTTAAATGCCGGGAGAGCGTGTGAGGCCTCTGTAAATCCCTCTCACCTGTTCTCAGCCGGCATCTGGCGACTCGGGAACCCCTAGGGGTAAGCAAGGTGTCTCCAAAAAACAATTAATTAATGTAATGGTGGATCCCAGGCAGTAGAATGAGTTCCTGAGCCTGGGTGGGGTCTACGTACTTAGTAAGGTCCCAAACGGCACATTACTGTGGGCGGCATATCTGTTAATAACAGCAGGAGCTTCCAAAGTCGCTCTCCACAATGCTTTGCATCCACAGTGGCATGGCATTGTGGAGGCATGACTTTAGAAGCTATACAACCCATGATGTTTGTACCACTAAGGTGCAGATTAGGGCCTTATTAAGCATGTGTTCCCACAAAAAGCTCAGGACACTATACTGCCTGACAAACAGTTTTGTTAGCAATAGACCTATGAGCAGGCAATTAGGTTTTTCCATTAGGGGTTCGCAGAACAAATATTTTCTAGCAGGGGGTACACAATGTAAAAAAGGTTGGGAACCACTGCTCTAACAGGTTACAATTCTTAGATTTGACTTTAATATCAGGCTATTTTGTGTGAACTAAAAATATGTCATGGTACTTTATTTCCTATTGATAACAGCTTGATTGTGCTTTCTAAAAACCATGTGATGGAGTTCATGACGACATGTCTAGTTCTTTTAGTATTCTATTAAAAAAAAGTGCTTCTTTATGCATGTCAAAATTTAATGTGAGAGAAGCAAAGTTAAGATTTTTTTTATTTTTTATTATGTTGTAAAGCTTCCCTGTGCTCGAGAAGATTTTAGCCCCATTCATTTGGAAAATACAGCATATTGAATAGGGGCTTAAGAGCAGGTGTGCGCAAAGTTTCTTGCATGTTCCCCATCTCCTCTCCCCTCTGGCTCGCCCCCCTCTCACCTCCGCACGGCTCCGGCGTCATGTGACGTTGCCATGGCAATGTGACATCACGTGGCCCCGCGGCATCATTTGACGTCAGGTTGCCATGGAGACGCATTGCTGGAAGGCCAGGTTAGTAAAGTTGCAGAGGCCTCACGCGATCCCCGGCATTTATTTTAAATGCCTTCAGTGAAGCGCAGGGCCTCTGAAATAGCCGAGTGTGTGCGCTCCCCTCCCCCCCCCCCCAAAAAAATCTCGCTCCAAACTTTGTGCACCCCTGCTTTAGTGTGGAGTAATTCTTATGATTGCAGAAGACCTGTAAATGTAGTGCTGGAATAATGCAGATCTTTGAAAATATTGCAAGGATGTTGATCGAGGGATTTATCCGATTGCCAATATTTGGAGTCAGGTAGGAATTTATTTTTCCCCCTTATGAGATTTTTTGGTTGCCTTCTTTTCTTCTGGGTCAATAAACTGTAAATACAAATATAGGATAAGTATCTGTTGTCTAAATTTAACATAAGTTGAACTCGATGGACATACAGTACGTCTTTTTTTCAATCTCATCCGTATGGAAAACGCAACAGGAAAAAAAAACACAACACCTGCTCTGGTTTGACGTCATGTTAACTTCCCTGTATTAATGCAGTTTAGTGAGTCTAGACCAAAGTGCTCATGTGACGACCACTTCTGTTTATTCTAACTTGCTTCAGCCTGAGAAAAAGCATAGTCGTTTTGTATGTAGACTGCAAAAAAAAAGTTATCAAATAAACAAACCGTATCATACAGTAAACCTCTCAGATAAGAGTCTAAAGTCCAGCAATGTCCCAAAGTGGTATGAGATTAACAGTCATTTTGACATCTGTTTTGGGCTTATTGTTTAAGAATAAAACAAAGTTTAACTCGTCCAGCAGAGAAAAAAAAAAAAACATAAAGAAGACAAAATGGAAGTCCTTCTTTACAGCATGGTGAAGAAATATTTAAGAAATAAAAATAAACATGCAAGGGGAAATGCACTTAAAAGCCTACAGCCTATTACAGTTGGTAAGTCTATTCTAAGTATAGTAGCAATAAAAGACCAGTCAGTCACACATAAACCATATTAAAGTGTCAATATTTGTCGAGTTATGGTTTAAACAGGCAGGTCAATAAAGCTGATTTTCTCTCGTCTTTTCATTTAGAAAAGGTATTGTGTTAAAAATATCTGAATTGATGACAGTATGTTTCTTAGCAAATGTGTCACATATGGGAAAAAAAAGGATTAACAATCCTGTGTCAAATGGCACTCTCTAAAAAAAAAAATATATTAAAAATATACTGTATATAACATTTTTTAAATCACATTCTGTGCATTGGTGGTGGTTGACTGAGTCAGGGAATGATGCATCTGCAAACAGAATCGTGTCTCCATACTTACAGAATCAAATGCATGGGCATATCCATTCAGTACAAAGAGAAAGGCAACCAAAGTGATCATAAAAAGCTATTCACTTTTCAAGGGTTTAAGTAAAAATAGGCTGTGGTGCCTTTAAAATGGCTAATGGCAATAATATATAAGCCTTCAATATAAATTTGTTTTATGCATGTTTATTGTGTAATTTATTTGTATTCTTTTAACTAATGAAACACTGTTTACACCATCCAGTAGTGTTGGACCGGGTCCTATATTTTTTTTAAAACCGGGTAACGGGTACCCGGAGGATTGGGCACCTTGTATCCGGCCGGGTACCCGGCTATCTGGTTTTTCACTTACCTTGGGGTGGTGGAAACTTACCTGGGGTGGAGGAAGCCCGCGGCGACATCTGAACAGGTAATCAGAGGTGCGGGGGCGGTGGGGCAGCATCAGCATCAGTGTGGAGCCCGCACGGGAGCTGCAGGACTCCATACTGCACTGTGAGCGGGGACCATGTGACCGGAGCAGGAGAAGAAGCTTTGCTATTGGACAGCCGGCTGTCCAAAAGAGGTACTTTTCAACTACCCTGACATTACCCGGATAGCCGGCGCCGGGTCCACTTTCCAGCTGCCGGGTTCGGGTAATTTACGGGTAGCTGAAAAGCCGCCGGGTAACGGGTAGTACCCGGTACCCCACTACCATCCAGTTTAATTACCAAAATTGTTATACAGTGTACATACAATGTTTTCCTTAAATCAGTGTAGCCATGCCTGGTTTGGCTACCAGTCTGCCCTCCCTGTCATGTAAGCCCTGGTAACAGTGCAGGCAGTGACAGGACCAATCATGGGTTTTCCCCACCGAGGCAGCTCCCTTTAGTGACTGAGGAGGAGGTGGGACAAGGTGTTCTACCCAATCATGGGTTTATTTATTTATTTATAAAATATTTTACCAGGAAGTAATACATTGAGAGTTACCTCTCGTTTTCAAGTATGTCCTGGGCACAGAGTAAAACAAATAATACATGGTTACAAGTACACTTACATAAATGAACAAGGTATACATTATATACAAGACATTGCATGCACAGTTAAAGAAAATATATATTATGAGCGTATGAAACAGTTACAGACCAGATTAAAGTGTGAGACAGCCTTAGATTTGAAAGAACTTAAGCTGGTGGTGGATGTGAGAGTCACTGGTAGGTTGTTCCAGTTTTGGGGTGCACGGAAGGAGAAGGAGGAACGTCCGGATACTTTGTTGAGCCTTGGGACCATGAATAGTCTTTTGGAGTCTGATCTCAGGTGATAAGTGCTGCATGTGGTAGGGGTGAGGAGCTTGTTCAGGTAGCTGGGTAGCTTGCCCATAAAGTATTTGAGGGTGAGACAGGAAAGGTGAACTTTGCGCCTAGACTCTAGTGATGACCAATCTAGTTCTTTGAGCATTTCGCAGTGATGTGTGTTGTAGTTGCATTGGAGAACAAAACGACAAATTGAATTGTAGAGGGTGTCAAGTTTGCTAAGGTGGGTTTGAGGAGCCGAGCCATATACTATGTCTCCATAGTCAATAATTGGCATTAGCATCTGCTGTGCAATACGCTTTCTGACCAGGAGACTTAGGGAGGATTTGTTCCTGTAAAGTACCCCTAGTTTGGCATAGGTCTTGATTGTCAGGGTATCAATGTGCGTCCCGAATGTTAAGTGGGAGTCAAACCATAAGCCCAGGTATTTAAAACTAGTGACAGGTGTTAGGGTGGTGTTAGCGTTGGTTCTAATCAGGAGCTCGGTCACTGGAAGCTTTACAAATTTAGTCTTGGTCCCAAATACCATTGTTACAGTCTTGTCAGTGTTTAAAAACAGTTTGTTTTGGGAAATCCAGTTTTCGAGTCTCAAAAAGTCAGACTGAAGTATGTGTTGAAGGTCAGAGAGGCTATGGCTGTGTGCATATAGGATTGTGTCATCTGCATACATGTGTATTGAGGCTTCCTTACAAGCTGTGGGAAGATCATTAATGAACACTGAGAAGAGTAGGGGCCCCAGAACAGAGCCTTGCGGGACACCACAGGTGATATCCAGGGGGTTGGAGTTAGAGCCTGAGATGGACACATGTTGGGATCTTCCTGATAGGTAGGACTGAAACCAGTTTAAAGCATGTTTCCCTATTCCAGAGCTCTGGAGTTTGTTAAGCAGGATAGCATGATCAACTGTGTCAAAAGCCTTTGCAAAATCTAGGAATACTGCACCAGTGAGTTGTCCCCGTTCCATTCCACACTGGATTTCATTGCAAACTTTTACCAGGTTAGTTATGGTGGAGTGTTTGGGACGAAACCCAGACTGGAATTGGCTAGGGAAATTTGTCTTGGTGTAGAAATCGCTTAATTGGGAGTGGACACATTTTCCATTACTTTGGATAGAATTGGGAGAAGTGAGATTGGCCTGTAGTTTGAGACAGTGTTTTTGTCCCCACTTTTGAAGATTGGGACAACTCTGGCAGTTTTCCAGGTCTTAGGGATATGGCCTGCAGACAGGATAGAGTTGACTATGGACGCAATTGGTTTGGCAATGGCTGGGGCACCAAGTCGTAGGAACCGAGATTGTAGTAAGTCGGGTCCACATTGGCTGCTTAGTTTTAGTTTGAGGAGCGCTTGTGTAATCTCCTCTTCAGATACTGGGCTAAATTGAAAATTGTGGGCAGTGTTGGGAGGGGGTGGGACTGTAGGGATACTCCCAGGATGAGATTCATGTTTGAAGTTTGTGCTGTGTTTCACTAATAAGTTAGTGGCACACCCCACAAAGTAATCATTGAATGCATTTGCAATGTCAGTGGGGTTTGTCAGAGTAATATCCCCCTTAGTGCTATTACTTGGTTGTTGATGGTTAGGAGGCTGGAATATATTGTTGATAACCTTCCAGAAGTTAGCTGGGTTTGATGTATTTTGGTGGAGATTGTCAGAGTAATATTGTGCTTTTGCATGCCTTGTTTGCCTTGTGCACATGTTCCGCATGCATCTGTAGTGATTGAGATCCTTGGTAGTGCCAGTTACTTTGTAGCTTTTCCACAAGGCATCCCTGAACTGGTAGAGTGCTATAAGGTCAGGTGTAACCCATGGAAGGTGGGCCCCCCGTACCCTTATTTTGCGTAGTGGAGCATGGGTATCGCAGAGTTTTAAGAACTCGGATTGGAAATAGTCGAGCGCAGAATCGGGGTCGGGAATTAAATCGATTCTGTGCCATGGGCAGTTGGTAAGGTCATCCAGAAATTGTTGTGGGTTAAAGTTTTTAAATGTTCTAGTGAGGAGAACTTTAGGGCTTGAATGGGGCGGTTTAATTTTCCTTACACAGTACACTATTGCATGGTCACTGAAAATATCGGGAAGGATGCCAGAAGATTGGATTCTGCTGGGGTTTGAGGAGAGAATCCAGTCTAGCAAGGAATGGTTATGCGATTTCAGGTTTATCCGTGTCGGTTGGGAAATGAGTTGTGATAGGTTAAGTGACTTGAGTTGTATCTGGATTTTGTGGTTTTTAGGGTCAAGCCAATTGAAGTTTAAATCTCCTAGAACTAGCAGCTCACTCTTCTCATTCAAAGAGGAAATGGAGCCAAGAAATTGGGTGATATCAGTCAAGGATTGTAGAGGGGCTTTAGTGGGGCGGTAGATGCCAGCAAGCAAGATGGGCTTAGAAAAGGGGAGGCAGATTTTGCCAACTAGAGTTTCAAAAGAGGGTAGACTTGGTGGGCAATTTAACAGTGTAAATTGTAAGGTGTTTGCAATATAAAATAATACCCCTCCTCCTCTCTTTGACCTATCTCTCCTAAAAATGGAGTATCCCTGAATGGCGATATTTGCATCAGGGGTTTAGACCTTGTACCTTTCCTCCCACTGTACTTAAGGGGTTGCAAACCCAAATTTAAGCAGTTGTCTCTACTGTTAAGAGAGACAGGTAACACACAGGATTGTCTGCGCATTGGCATTCCCTGTTCCTCTTGCCCTTGGGAGAGAGTGAGTGATTACCATTCCCCTGTCCCTGCTAGAGGAGCAGGGAAGAGTAAGGACTGCTTTGGGTGCCATTGGCCTGCAGTGGAGGTCCCAAAATTGGAGACATGCATTGAACTGTATTGGGCAGAAGCCTGTGTGATACTATGTAAGCAGAGGAATAAACCGGTTCCAGTTATCTATACCTCCTGCCTGGTGTGTAATCTTTCGGGGGGAGAAGAATACGTTTCCATTGTAGGAGATTGCCTCCATACATCTGGAGCCTGCAGCAGATGGAGGCGCTGTGTCACCAGAGATAAATGTTGGGTATGTACCCAGCAGCCTGTCCAGAAGTCCCCAAATCCACCAGTGGACCACTCAGCATCCTGTGAGCCAACAGGTAGCATGCACCAAACACCTGGTAACAGGGGAATCTCCCAGAGGGTGGGGGAAACACTGTTACATCAGCAATATGGGTTAACATAAAAATATATATATTATATATACACATACACACACTGTATATTTTAAGTTTTATTACAGGTTTGAATCAGATGGTTTCTGAAGCATAACTGTGTTAATTTCAGCTCCGGGGAACCCCTGCTTCCAGAGATACTTACCACTTAGGTGCCGGTATCCCTGCAGGCAGAGAAACAGTGTTTTTAATCTAAAGCATCTTAAACGTTCCGTCTCACGCGGGCCAATAGGAAGACGCACAGTGTATGTTTAGTGACCATACATCAAAAATATAATCCTACTATTATGATACACTAGCTCTATATCATACTGTAGGTCTGCCAATTTGGTATATACTTTCTGTCCTGATTTATTCCTTTTGGAACCAGTGCTGGTAATTGGTATCACAATACCTTATCAGTTTTTTAGATAATAGTACTGCGACGTTTATTGTTACTACTATCTCCTTAGGATTTTATCCCTGGACAAGATAGCCTCTTCATTATTAGGCATTTCATAGACTAGTGTTGTCTTAGGTTTTTCTTCCTCATGGACTTCACGCGGAAGTTTCAATTGGTGTGTCTTTAGGGAGTGGTCTTGGATCAATTTGCCACATCCCTCTGTACAAATATTTTTATTTTCATTATATATAATAAATAGTAATTTTTAAAGTTCTTTACCATTTCAACTTTATCATTTTGAGTGCATTCATTGGGGAATCTTTTTGTTTGTTATGTTCACCTAGCCCCTTGTCCCTATTTGCACCTTATGGTTTTTAACACTGCTATCTACTATGTTCTACATTTAGAAGCTGATGCGGGAGCTTCCCCCCTCTTTTTCCCTCCCTCCGTTTTATATATTTACTCCATGTGGACGTAGTCCATTCTTGCTCCCAGCTCGCTATTGATTTATATTTACACGATATTTGTATCTATCTACTGATTATGGCTGTTTTTTGTCACAACAACCAGATTTTGTCACATGGCAGAATGAGGCAGTTAATGTATTCTCATTGGATGGGGATATTACGGATCTTAGTGTAAGTAATATTAACACTTACTTTACAGGCCTTGATAAAATCTATAAACAAAGGGCCAAATTGTGGTGGGAGGTAGCCAGCCTAGAAAATTATTTATCTACAGACCTAATTCCAAGAGGTCTACGGGTTGGCCTTACTCCTTCCTCTCCCCACACAGATCCTGATTTCCTACTCCAATGGAATAAGATCCTACGCACTTGTTCGGCATCACTAATGAAATTGTTGGTAGAGTCTGATAATGCTAAACTTCAAATAGTGAACACTGAACTGGCAGTTCAACGTAGTGATGCCGACAAATGGAGAACTAACTCTGAATTTATCAATCTTGAGAATAAGCTCCAAGAAACTATAGATACATTTACGAAAGAGTTCAAAGAACGTAAACAACGGAAATATATACGTGACAGCAAAGACTTCAAGGAGGGCAAAGTGTATAGACAGAAACAGGAAACTAAGAAAGTTCGGTCTCATCATCCAGAATCCTCAACAGACTGGGACACCTCCAATGAGGAGAGTGACGGTGGTGATAGAAGGGAACAAGGGAGAGGGGAACCACCGAGAGTTGGTTTTTTAGATCAAGATCCCCGCTACCCATTACCACAAGAAAGGGCAAGACTAGAAGAGGAAATGTAGTTTGGATTGCGAGACAGAGACACTTGGGGCTACAGGGAAAGATCGAGGAGACGGGCGCGACGACGCAGACAATAGTGAACGTATCTGATAGTGGGCACATTGTTAATCTTTCTGATCAAGTTCTCAGTGATGGTCAGATGGCGGCACTAAATAAAGGACTATCCTTCTCACCCACTGAGGACTTTAGAAAGTTTGACTGGATCAAAGACACCTACCTTTTCGGACGCAAACTCCTGTTACATAAGTTTTTCAAAAGAAGAGAACAAAATCAGTTGAGGGCAGTTGGGCAAGAGGAATTTGATGCTCTGTACCTTGAAAATATTATGAACTTAACAGCTCTTTAGGAAGAGGGCCTAAGAACTCCAGGAGAAGGTCCCTTCTCCAATCTCAAACCCAAATCACAGTTTACACCAGCTTTTTAGACTTGTTCTAATGTAGCAACTTTGATTAGATTGGTTACTGCAGATCTGGAGCGTCTTAGACCTAGACCCATTGCCACCAATATGAGCTTTACTGAAAGGCAGGCTTTGATTGAACTGCAATCGCACTCCCTTATCACGATAAAGCCCTCCGATAAAGGGGGCAATATCGTGATAATGAATGCCACCGACTATATAAGGGAAAGCACCGACTATATAAGGGAAGGCAAATGCCTTTTATCAGATAGAAATTGCTACGCACTACTTAAAACAGACCCCACAATTACGTACACGCGAGACTTGAAATTGATATTGGATCAAGGGGTGTATACAAAGGTTCTTTCGAAAAAAAGAAAGTGAGGCACTTCTCAATAAAACACCTAAGATTGCAACCTTTTATTACCTCCCCAAGATTCATAAGGGTCTCAAATCTCCCCCTGGACGCCCCATTGTCTCGGGCATCTCTAATATTACTGAGCTATCCAGTATTTATGTTGACCAGGTCCTCCGCCCCTTCGTCACCTCTCTACCCTCGTATTTGAGGGATACAAAGGATGCCCTGAACAGGCTCACTGACGTGACTGTGGATGATGATACACTGCTTATTAGTTTAGATGTGGAATCTCTTTACACATCAATAATACATGACAACGGTATTAAAGCAGTTGAATACTACCTCCAGACACGTAGCTGTGACTTTAGCAACCACAACCTTTTAGTTGTGGATTTGCTACGATTCATCCTTACTCACAACTTCTTCATTTTCGATGAGAAACTGTATCATCAGCTATGGGGCACTGCCATGGGGACCACCTGCGCCCCCACCTATGCTAATCTCTATCTTGGCTGGTGGGAGGCGGAGGTGGTCTTCCAGGAGCAGTATCATCTGTATGCCTCACACGTTATACTATGGATGAGGTATATAGATGATATCTTTATCCTGTGGAAGGGCTCACGCTCAGTCTTCGTTGAGTTTATTGGTTTGCTTAACAAGAACACTCTTAATCTTAGACTTACATCTGAGGTCAGCAGCAAGTCCATTACATTTCTTGACCTCTTCAATAAAGTGTGTCGCCAGTGTAGGTCTGCCAATTTGGTATATACTTTCTGTCCTGATTTATTCCTTTTGGAACCAGTGCTGGTATTTGGTATCACAATACCTTATCAGTTTTTTAGATAATAGTACTGCGACATTTATTGTTACTACTATCTCCTTAGGATTTTATCCCTGGACAAGATAGCCTCTCCATTATTAGGCATTTCATAGACTAGTGTTGTCTTAGGTTTTTCTTCCTCATGGACTTCATGCGGAAATTTCAATTGGTGTGTCTTTAGGGAGTGGTCTTGGATCAATTTACCACATCCCTCCGTACAAATATTTTTATTTTCATTATATATAATAAATAGTAATTTTTAAAGTTCTTTACCATTTCAACTTTATCATTTTGAGTGCATTCATTGGTGAATCTTTTTGTTTGTTATGTTCACCTAGCCCCTTGTCCCTATTTGCACCTTATGGTTTTTCACACTGCTATCTACTATGTCCTACATTTAGAAGCTGATGCGGGAGCTTCCCCCCTCTTTTTCCCTCCCTCCGTTTTATATATTCAAGAATATAGGTCAGGATTCATCAAGTCAATGGCAGTTCATGCTGGAATAGGATGCAATACCCTGCATTGCAGCTAAATGAATCACGGTCCTAGACTCTAGAGAGACTTGCGATATTGAACATTTACACCCTCCCCCTCCGCACACGCTTTTAGTTCACCAATCAAATTTATTTTCACATTAACATCACCGAGTTATGTTTTTTAAAGGGGATCTTTATTTAATTGTGCAACCCTGATGAAAGACCCATGAAGGTCCTTTATTCCATGTTCAGAGCAGGTCTGTTTACCCTTCATATCGACTGCGTGACAGTATGTTTTATGGCAATTACAGGCCTGACATCAATAGTGAGGAAGCTACTTGACAGTTTAGTATGGGATAATATTCAGGAATACCTAATGGACAACAAAATTATTAGTAAAGGTCAGCATGGATTTATGAAGGATAGATCATGCCAAACTAACCTTGTTTCTTTGAGGAGGTAAGTAGGAATTTAGACCAGGGTAATGCAGCCGATGTGGTCTACTTAGATTTTGCAAAGGCTTTTGATACGGTTCCACATAAGAGGTAAGTATATGAAATAATGCAAATTGGTAAAAATATTTTCACCTGGATTAAAAACTACTTGAAGGAAAGACAACAGAGAGTTGTCATAAATTGAACTTTATTAGGTTGAGCTAAAGAAGTGAATGAGTACCTCGGGGATCAGTACTTTTTAACCTGTTTATTAATGACATGGAGGCTGGCATAGAGAGCAAAGTCTCCATCTTTGCTGATGACACTAAATTGTGTAAGGTAGTAGAATCAGAGCAGGAGGTAATTTCTCTCCAGAAGGACTTGGAGAGACTGGAAACTTGGGCAGGTAAATAGCATATGAGGTTTAATACAGATACATGTAAAGTTATGCATTTGGGAAACAAAAATAAACTGGCAATAAATTAGGAGAATCCTTGATGTAGAAGGATTTAGGTGTGCTTGTAAACAGCAGGCTTAGCAATAGTGCCCAATGTCATGCAGTAGCTGCAAAGGCAAACAAGATTTTATCTTGAATTAAAAACGGGCAATGAATGGAAGGAAAGTAAACAGAATGATGCCCCTTTATAAAAGCATTATTAGTAAGTCCACACCTTGAATATGGAGTACAATTTTGGGCACCATTCCTTAGAAAAGACATTATGGAACAAGAGAAAATGCAGAGAATAGCCACCAAATTAATAAAGGGGCTGGACAATCTAATTTATGAGGAGAGGCTAGCTAAATTAGATTTATTTAGAAAAGGTGTGTCTATATGGGGATATGATAACTATATACAGTACAAATACATTCGAGGACAATACAAGGAAAGGAGATTTCACCAGCAACAAAGGAAAGGGCTCTTTCCAGTAAGGGCAGTTAAAATGTGGAATTCATTACCCATGGAGACTGTGATGGCAAATACAATAGATTTGTTCAAAAAAAGGTTGGACATCTTTTTAGATGGGAAAGGTATACAGGGATATACCAAATAAGAATACATGGGAAGGATGTTGATCCAGGGATTAATCTGATTGCCAATTCTTGGAGTCAGGAAGGAATTAATTTTTCCCCTTATGAGATATCATTGGATGATACTGTATGACTCTGGGGTTTTTTGTTTGCCTTTGCCTTCCTCTGGATCAATAAGTAAATATAGATATAGTATAAAGTATCTGTTGTCTAAATTTAGCATAGGTTGAACTTGATGGACCTACGTCTTTTTTCAACCTCATCTACTATGTAACTATAATAAATAATATTTTTTAAAATAAAAAACAGGAAGAGAATATACATTTATTTTTATTTTTTGGTTGCAGCCTGCCTTTAAACAACTTCTTGGAAAAATAAATATTTCAAAAGACCAGAGAAGAGACTTGCAAATGTGTCGTGAATTGTGATTTTACCTTTCCACAATTTTCCAAGTTTATAACTTTGTATTTAATTAACTCCTTAATGTGTTTATCTCATTATTACTGTGTAATACAGGATGTTGGAAAATGAAGAAAAAGTGCCTTACCGCCGCCTCGAACTTGCTGTTCAGAAATTCATTAAAGTTGCCATTCCAACTGATCTGGAAAGATTAAAGAAACACCAGCTAAATATTGAAAAGGTCAGTTTTGTACTATTTTATTACTGTGATTGGTTGGCATAATAATAACTGTGGGGCCTATGCAGTAAACTGTGAGAATGGCCATTCGCCAGACTTAGAACTCTCCATGTTTTTGGCGGATTCCCCTCGCAGTATGCAGGAAAGTGCGCATATCTGTGAGAGGAATCCGGCAGAGAGAAGGCGAGCCCTGGCGAGAAGGGCTCCACTGGCGAGATCTGTCAGCAGAGAGCGAGATCCGCCTCTCTCTGCACAAATCTCAGCTGCAAATAAAAAATGTTTACATAACAATTGGATTACTATTGTAGATGTGCAGGGGGTCTCCGGAGATGAACCGCGTTGGTTTTATGTCCGGGGACCCCCTAAGGTAATGAATTGGGCTGTTAATGCATTATTCCTGCTTCGGATGCATGTAAGGGGGGGGGGGGGCGGCTTCGGTGCTGGTATTACTGAATATCAGCTCTGGAGCCCCCCTGCATCAATCTGAGGCAGGAAAATGGCCAGATTTTTTTTTCTATGTCCCCTATCGCCGCTCAGCACCAGTTTTTTGCCAACTTTTGTAGGCGGAGCGATTTGGAGAAAATCTCTCCATTTTTTTTTTTTTTTTCAACTTAAATTTTTTTATTTTGTTCAAAGCATAGTATACATACAGTGAAAAAGATAACGACGGCTCACAGTATCAGCTTACTGCATGTGTCAGTCTTCCTTGTAAGTGGATAGACATCTTTGGACATACAGGGTAGACAAACAGACAGACTGGGGCGGATCTCCGGCTAGTGGTCGGAGGGGGGGGAACAGACAAAGAGAAGGGGGAAAGAAAATAGAAAGAGGGGGGGGGGTGGTAGTTGGGGGTCTCCTTCCGTGATTCCGCCTCTGCCTCACCCTTGCTGGTTCTCTGCGTCTGAGGAATTTGTGCGTACCCCGTAGGACAGCCGACTCTCAACCGGTTTGTCTCTCTCGCTCTCCTATAAGTCCCTTCCAGGGTAAGCGGGGTTTTCAAGGGGAGGGGGGAGGGGGGGAGTTTCTATGTGTGTCGTGGATCCCGTCTCTAAGTGCTCCCTCATGGGAGAACGCATTTTCTAATATTAAAGCCAAATTGAGGTCCTTTCTACTCCCTGAATATCTTTCTGGGCTAACCATGGTGCCCAGACTTTTTCAAAATTTTCGCCAGTGTCGTTGACCAGGCTTGTCAACATTTCCATCTGGCATACTGACCAAATTCTATTTCTAATGTTTGTAATTGAGGGAATTATGTTTTGTTTCCAGCGTGCTGCGGTCTCTCCCCTCATCGCCATAGCAAAGTGAGCTATCAATTTGTTTTCTCCTTTGGTGAACCCGGTTGCTGGTCTGTTCAAGAGGAACAGCCATGGGGCCATTTTATAGCCCCGATCAGCGCCGAGATGCTGATCGGGGCTACTAGAATACAGCGGGTTTTAAAACTGGCGAGATATTGCTTCTCGCCACCTGCGCGGCGAGTTTTTTTTCCCGGCAAATAAAAACGACGGATTTTCCTCATCTCGCCAGTTTTTCGCAATTTACTGAATTGCTGTAGGCATATTTGCCAAAAAACTGGCGAGATAGGGCTTCTCGACGGTTTCTGCATAGGCCCCTGTATTTGATATACCCCTTTGCCCTGATGAGACTCCCAAGTGTTTAGAAAATTACAATATAGTGTGTGGTACGCAGTTCTGTACATGCAATAGCATTTTATAAGTGCAAAGAGTGATAAAAAGCGCTAATAGGTGTAGAAAATCGTGCATATATAAAGTATCTAATATGGATGTTGCTGCCTTTGTGAAATGGAGATCTCACAAGTCCAAATGTTACTAATAGAAATAAGAAATACACTCGAGCGCAGGTAAATGATTTGGAAAATGTGGTGTACCAAGTTGCTTGAAATAACAAACAATAAATTAATAAAACACAGAAATTTATTATATCTACTGTTTCCTCAGCACAATGCATGTTTCTGGAAGATTAAAAGATCTCCCTTCTTTCTTTCCCAAATTTCTCTGATGGGAATTTTCACTCATTGCTACTACTCATTATCACAGAGACCGGGTACTTTTTACACCATTTATAGATTACCGGATCATTCATTAGGCAGAACAAAATAGTAAAAACAAATTGCATTTATTCTGGTAAACCCACGTACATCAAGAAGAAATACACAAGGAACAGTTAAAAATACACTTACTGGGGGAAAAAATCTAGGCTTTCCTAGGTGCAGGGCGCCTGCTTGGATGAGCTTACCCTGACTGGAATATACCCCCGGTTCTCCTGGTCATCTTTTCGGCCTCAATTCCTAGCTGTGACTGCTCCATACGATTCTGAGAAATTGGGCGCATAAAACGGGACTTATTATGTGAGGCAAACTTTTCAGCCTTCAAAACGAAGCCGGTTGCTCTGTTATTTCAAACAGAGCAACTTTGAAAAGCCAGCCTTAGTTTAATCGTCTCAGATCATTGGTTGGTTGGCTGGGATGGACTTGCTCCCTCTCTTGGTCAGCACCTTACATACACTCTGCTGGGCTATCCCCAGAACGGAGGGGGATGGAGCAGCCAGTCGGAGTGTGGGAATTTCTCCCCATCAGCCAATAGAAAGAGGGGCTTGTACTCGACTGACGTCAGAGGAGTAAGCGTGCCCAGTAGGCTCGAAAAGTCGGGTGAGCGGGAAATATGATTTTAGCAAAAGGGAGAGCAGGCTATGGCTGCATCGTCCCTGGCTAACTCATTGCCACCTGCGGGGCCGACTCCACCAAGTCTGGTAACTACAAAAGGTGTCCACGCAGGGTGCCCTTTGTAGTCCGGACCTGGCCATTCACCTTCCCCTTGCCCACCAAATGTTTTTCACCTCTGGACGTCCTCTCCGCTTTTGAACTACGAACTCTATGCAGACTTGCTGGCACCTTAACTGGATGCCCGGGCAACCTGCATAAAGCCTTATAAGAGATCACAGAGGACGAGGGTGAGGATAAGCCTGTGGTTCCACCTGGAGTAGCCCCGGTGGCTGCTGCTGTCCCTGCTGCGGATCTGACCCTGTCAGGGTCACCTTTGAGCAGAAGTTGCAGCTGATCGTGGCTCCCCAAGGTGCTCAGATGTCCCATCCCCATCGGGACCCCGACCAGCCCAGACCCCCGAGGGTGTCTCACCACAGTTTTGCTAAGTTTGTGGATGGCACAGATGACCTAGATGGCTTTCTCAAAGTCTTTGAGGACCAGTGCGGACGATTCCGTCTCCCACTCTGAGATGGGTGGTACAACTGTACCCACTGTTAACCTGCAGAGTCCTGAAGGCTTTTCAAGGAATCCCGACCGTGGACAGCCACGATTACAAGCACGTCAAGGCTATCTTACTTGACCGGTATGCCCTCAATCTTGAGGCTTAGCAAGGACTGTTCCGATCTGGGGAAAAGACTGTCCGGGACACTCACTTGGAATTTGTGGGCAGGATAGCCCAGCACGGTACCTAGTGGATCGAAGGGTACGGGGCCACCAAATACCTGGGACTGCTAGATCTCTTCTTCAAGGAGCAGTTGCTGCAGAAGTGTACACCTGAGGTCGGAGAGTGGGTCATTTACAAAAAAAAACGACCTACATTGCGGCTCACAGGCTGGCGGATGAGTATGTGACTACTCGCCCACAACTTGCCAAGCTGGCACTCGCCCCTACTGGGGCTGTCACAGTCAAGACAGCTCAGGCTGCTTGCCGTACCCCGACCTGGAAACCCAAACCTCCAGCAAAGAGGAGCGCGAGCATCCGTCCAATAGGTACAGCTGAGGACTAAGGTGGCGGTCCCTACACCATCTACAGTCAGCACAGCAGAGGAAACAGAAGGGCATCACGTTGCAGCAGTCGGGCTGCAGGTCAACGATATCCGGAGGAAGCATTTGCGTCCTGTGACAATCAGAGATCGCCAGGTAGCCAGCCTGATCAACTCTGGTGCTTCAATTGCCGTGGTGCGACCTTATATGGTTAGCCCAGGGGACCTGCTCCTTGGCTCGGGGATGCAGGTCACCATGCCAGATAGGGCACCTAGGTCAATCCAAGTCGCCCGGGTGTTCCTCGACTGGGGTGCTGGTCAGGGAGTGAAGTATGTGGATGTCTTGCCAGGGTTGGATACCGAGGTGCTACTCGGTAACGTCCTAGGACACCTCAAATGCTCTTTTGCAAGTGAAGATGCTCCTGTGGCTGCAGTCACCTGGAGCCAAAGTCGGTACTTGCCCAGGCAGGGGAGCCTTTGGTACCCTTGCCCACTGAAGAAATCACCATCCCGCCTGCATTTTGGAGTCACTGAATCCTGAGGTCTCCGGAGACCAGGCAAGTAAGCCAGACCGAGTCGACACTGTGTCCTAACATCCCTGCCAACGTACCTGTTTCCCCACCCCCTTACTTAATGACCTAAGGATGTGTGGCCACAGCTAAGTGCCAGGTACAGAGAAGCAGTGCGGTCCGATCCCAGCTCAGAGGGTATGAGACTTCGGGCGTTCGAGTCTGTCTCTGACAGTGGGTCAGATCGGTATCTCTGGCACCATCGGCTCCTGTACAGAGAGCATGCCCATGATGCTCCAGACAGAGTATGGACCGTTAGGAGACAGCTAGTAGTACCCAGGGAGTATAGGCAGCAGTTGTTGCAGGTAGCCCATTCCATCCCACTAAGAGGACATCAGGGGATCACCTGCACCAGAACCTGGCTGTTGCAGCATATTTACTGGCCGGGGGCATCTACAGCAGTGACAGATTTTTGCCACTCCTGTGATGCCTGCCAGTGAGTAGGCAAGTGCGGCGATTTGGGGTTAATCAGGCCATTAATAAAGGTATTATGCCCAGCTGATTAACCCCAACTCGCATTGGGAGTGAAGGGGTTAAAAGTATCTGCATTACCCTGATGTATTTGCCCCTGTCCCAGCCTTCTTATCCCCATTTTACAGCCTGTTCCCTGCCTGCAGTAATAGAATTGCATATAAACTGTGCTATTAGATTTACAGGCACAAGATAGCGTTGTGAGCGCTGAACCCAGCGCTCATTGAAGAAGCGTGGCTGTATACGGGAGGTATGCTTTGAAGAATAGGTATCCATTTTCAAGCACTCGACCTCATAACCGCAAGGTCAATTGAATGAGGGCTTTGCGGTTAGATTTGAAGTGTTTTTTCGACAGAATGTATCAGTGCCTTGTTAGCTCGCGTAACTTGAAAGGGGGAAAGTCTATTGCCGTGGGAAGTCAGTCAATTGAAGTGAGAACTAGGTGAACTTAGACTCCCACAAGAGAGCCTTTCAATTAAGCGGACTAACTTGCGAACGGAGACAGCTAGCACTCTAATTTATGGAGTGCAAGTCCAAGTAAACAAACCATGCACCCACATATCAAATTTATTAAAGTGGCATAAGCAGAACATATTGTTTTAATAAACTGTCATATACTGTGAGTTTTAAATGTACAGTCAGGGCGAAACTTTTTCTGCAAGCCAGGGAAAAATCCTTTAGTATGGTAATATGCTAAGGGTGAATGAGCTGAGGGTATTTTCCTCCCTACACTTCAAAGAGCCCCCGCTAAGTGGAAGACTGAGTCTAGTGAAGTGCAGGGTTGAAAAGCCTCAGAGATTCTAAGTGTGAAAATGGCCAGGAAGTTGCTGAGTGCCACATCCCGGCACTCGGCATGAGCCATTGACACCTTGGGACCAAACCCTATACTGAGGGTCGTTAAGCTGAGGGTGGACCCCTGGTATGTTAAACCGCATAGGTGTCAGGTTGATACATGCGTTTTACCAACCAGAAAGCTCTTTTTGCCCGGTCTGCAAACATCGGGAATTGGTGGGTTAAATTTTCCCACGGAGGGGATTGGCCATGCATGTTAGAGATCGGTCTGTGAACCCTATAAACCTGCCCGCCGAGCTATCCTCTGTGTGATTCATGACATATCCAAGCTTTGCAGAGGATTCTGCTTGAGTACAGCAGTAGTGGTTCCAGGACGTAAGGGGTTAATAACATCGCAACTAAGGATTTACCCAAACTCAGTAATTCATTAGCCATGGTGACTCCCGAACGAATTCTAACGAACTACTACGAAACTCCTTCATTTGGCAGAGATATTAGATCGGCAACTTGCGATCTAACCAAACGGACTTTAAATCAGAGACTGCATTTCTTACGCTTTCATCCAAAGGAGAATAAATTTTGTTTCCCCATCCCAGAAAGTGTTGTATTAAGTGTATTTTGAGGCTGTCGTGTGTTTGTCTATCAAGGAAATAAATGGCAATTTATTTTGCCCTCCTTGTTGTGTTCAATCGAGAATCCCAAAAATATAAAAGTGTTAATAAGTACTGGGCTATCGTGACAGGCGACCATGTGAAGGTTTCCCTGATGCCACTCCCGGTGATTGGTGAACCTTTCCAGAGGGTAGCAGTTGACCATAATGGGACCTCTTCTGGTCCCTAGCTGGACGGGAAAGCGCAATATCCTCACGGTGGTAGATTTTGCGGTCATGTACCCCTAGTCTGTGGCACTTTCATCCATTGAGGCTAGGCAGGTGTGGCGATAGATGGGTTAATCAGGTAATAAAGGCATTATACCAGGCTGATTAACCCTAAATCGCATTGGGACTGAAGGGGTTAACTGTATGTGCACCACACTGATATGTTTTCCCCTACACCCACCTTCTTGTCCCCATTTTGCAGTACATTCCATAGCTGCAGTAATAGGAATGTATACAAACTGTGCCAATTGGTTTTGAGACACAAGAGGGAGCTGTGAGCACTAAACCAAGCGCTGATTGAAGATGTGTGGCTATGTATGGGTGGCCACGTTGAAAGTATAGGTATCCGTTTCTAAGCTTTCGACCTCGCAACCGCAAGGTTAATTGAGTAAGTGGTTTGCGGTCTAGCTGAAGTGGTTTCTGTCAAAATCTATCCGCTACCTTGTTAGCTTCATAACTTGAAAGAGGGAAAGTCAATTGACGTGGGAATCTGGTTAATCCGCAAAACCACATCATGGCCCGTTCAATTAAATAAGCTAACTCGCGAACGGAATAAGCTAGCACTCTAATTTTTGTAGTGCAGTAAGGTTTAAAGAAACCATACACACACATGAAATTTATTGTAGTGGCACAAGCAGAACATATTGTTTTAATAAACTGTTTTTTACTGTTGGTTTTAAATGTGAAGGCAGGGAAACTTTTTTTCTGCAAGCCGGGAAAAATCCTTTGGCATGCAAATATGCTAAGGGTGAATGAACTGAGGGTTTTTTGAATTCCGTACTTCAAAGAGCCCCTGTAGTGAAGGTTCCTCAATGTCTATGAGAATTCCGGAGTTGAAAAGCCTCAGCAATCCTAGGTGTTAAAATGGCCGGGTTATTGTGAGTGCCAGATATCGGTGTAAAGTATGCGTACTTCACACTTGGTGTTCAAACCCCAGACTCAGTGTCGCGAGGTAAGGGGCTGACCCTGGTATGCTAAGGAGCTGAGGTGTGAAGTTGACACATGCTCCGTGCAAACCAGGAGGCAGCTCCTGCCCTGTCTTCGATGTACTGGCAAGACGGGGATAGGTGGGGAAAATATTCCCACGGGCGGGATTGGGTGCAGATGTTAAGTATAGGACCCTGAACCCTATAAGCATGCCTGCTGACCAGGATCAATCAGATTCACCTGATTTTAACCAAGTTCCAGCGTCTGTGGTTCCGGAGTGTGAGGGGTTAATAATATCGTAACTAAGGATCATCCCCCTCTTCTGGAATTCGTTAGAGCTAAAGATTCTCGAACGAACCCGGTAAGGACAGAAAGAACTTTTACCTGTTGGCGGAAATAGAGGGCTGGCAAGTGGCGCCCCTAGCCAGGAACTGCTACATGGATCATTATGCGCACCCACTTGCAGGGGTGCCCAGAGACTTTGTTTAGTTCCAAGGACAATTAATTTAGTTTCTCCATCCCAGTAAGTGTTTTATTGAATGTATATTGTGAAGATGTGTGTCTGTCTGAAAATAAATAAATTACAATTTATTTTACCCAACTTGTGTGCTCAGGGCAGAATCCCGGTATTAATTTGTGTATAAGTCTTGGTCTCCTGTGACAAGGTGTAACCCCCCCACCACAAACAGAACGGGACCGCGAGGCTGAGGTGGGGATGTTGGCATACACTGCCCTACGTAACCGCGTCCGGAGGGCAGAGTGGTAGTCGTGTACTTGGGTCAGGGTAGGAGAGGTCAGGTTGGTCGCCATACTCGCCGTGGTCAGGATTGGAGAAGTCAGATGTTCGTCGTGCGTAGCCGGGGTCCAGGAGTAGAGACGGTCGAAGTCCAAATAGACACCAAGGTTAAGGGTCAGAGAAGGCAGCGGTCCGGGTACAATCCAAGGTCAGGATACTATGAGAAGGCAAGGAACGGCAGCGGGGTGCTTGAGGCAAGCACTACGTCACAAATAGCAATGGTTATGCTTAGCCAACTTGCAGCAGGGATGGCTGAGCATATGAAGGACAGGCAGCCAGTGGCAGGGCTGCACAAGGCTGTGAGCAATGAGCGTTCAGAGGTATTCTGTCCACTGGTAAGCAGGGGCGGAGTGTACCGCAGGTGTGGAGTAATTGTGTATAGAATTAACCCCACGCGTGTTCCTGATAATGCGGCGCCGTCGCGTAATCACCTGAGCGCGAGGAACGTTCTTCGAGGCATCAAGGAGCGCGTTGCGGGGGCAGGGCCTAAGCCCAATCCTGTAAAAAACAAAAAAAAGTAACCAGTGTAATTGGCTTCTTTTAGAAGGATTTATTAACCCTTACATTTAAGGTGTGTGTTTTTTTTTTTGTAAAACATGACTGTTTTCCATGTCTTTAGATCCCCTGACTTTATGCTCATCAGATTCAATAATGATAGCATCTTAATTACTTGACAAAGAATAAAAATTGTTTGTTTAGCTACCAATAATATAACGATTGTTTAACTTAAACTTTAAAAGTTTACAAAAATTATTTTTAAATATTTAGTTAACGGATTTTGTTTTGTTCTTTAAAGGATCTAATTGTATTTATTGTATGTCTTTATATAGTGCCAAAAGTATACTCAGCGCTTCACAAAGAATACAGTACAGGGAATATAATACATTAAGCGCAGCAAAATCAGACAATAGTAAAGGAAATCCCTGCCCCGAAGAGCTTACAATCTAAGGGGTATGATGGGAGCCTTCCAGAGAAGCAGGTGAGGGAATAAGTGCTGGAGATGGCAGTGCTTGGCCACAATTGATGGTAGGAGTGACTGTGGGCCAATAGCCATGCGTGCAGGCTTATTGGGATGCTTAATTTATAGGGTGAGATTTAAGGTTAGTCAGTATTAAATTAGAAGGTTAACACCATTTACAGGTGAAGAGATGGCAGGGAGGCGTGGGTGAGATCAGGTGTGTATGTCTGGGTTCAGTCTTAAGGAAGATCCCCAGCAGCAGGAAGTAGATAGAGGGTGTGAATAGAGGATTTGTGTGTTTGCTTTTTATTGAGGGGTAATGCAGTTGTTGGGAGGGAGGTGTATAAATAATGGTGCAGTTGGGAGTGGGGAAGTTGGAGAGAACAAAGACGTTCACAAAGGAGTGAGGAAACAGTAAGCAGAAAAGGCAATAGGGAGGGCATAGTGAGATGCAGGAGTAGAGACAGTCCAGGTATTGGAGAATAGGAAGATTTCAAATAGTCACAGCATTAAGAAAGTCAAGTTCTCACAGTTGCCAAGTTGTTGTTGTGCAAAGTCCAACTCTTCCTCTAATCTTCACCTCCAATTTCAACTCCAAAATCATTTTTTGTTTTTAAACATGACATTTCTATTACTTCTCTTTGTTCCTAGTAGGAATGTCAATTTAAGAATAGCCACCAAGAACATAATAATGGTAAACCAATTCATGAGATTAACATTTCTATGATGTGCAACATCGATTTTGACCATCTTTGGTTCAAAGCAGCCGTTAGGGCTGTTTTTGTCTGAAAAAAATCCATAAAATTCAATAGGGATTTTGTGCTCGAACCGCTACTTCGGACTATATAGAATTTATCCTTATGTTTCTGATGGGATATATTTTCAATGTAATAATAAAAACATTGTTTCACTTACGATACTAATAAACAGAAGTTTCACGCTATGGATGATTTCATCTTTTCAGGAGGTTCGTAACATAGAGAAGATAATTATATATTGATTTTGCTTTGGTATGTTAGCATTTTTTGTGTCTCTTCAATATGTGTATCACTGAATATAGTAAATGGCTTTTAAACAGAGTTCCCTTTTGAACATGGTCCTATGCTTGGTTTGTGCCTTATCCAAGTCTTTGAGGGGGTTGTGTGGATTTTAAGTAAGCTGTATAGGAAACCAGTTTAACGATGCCTACTACATTTAAAGAATGGTGTCTACCTAAAATATGTTGGTTAGTGAGTTTTACGTGAGTTTCCATTTCAAGTCTTTGAAGAAATTCATGTAATAGAGGAAGGAGCCTTTAGGCAAGTTTAAATAAACTTGTTCTGCATTAAATCAGCAGAGCAGGCATATACAAAGTAACGTTTCAGGACCATAACTGAAACCGTAACTTTCTTCAGACCATACACCTTGTCCATTTGCAAAGATGAAGAAAGTCCTCCAGCGCGTGGATTCAAGTCATCCATCCCCGATATATGAACAAAGTAGAAAGGACCAAAACCGAAACAAAAAACGTTTTTTTATGAGAGAGAGAGAATGAATATTGTTTTTTGTTCATATAATCAGGGATGATGACTTCAATCCACGCACTGGAGGACTTTATTCTTTTGCGGGACTTTAAGTACATTATTTATTTATTTCCTTTTGAAAGGTTTTTGTATACCGATTTTATTACATTCGATATTATTGGTTTAGTGCAAATTGCTAGGTGGTTTTTTGGTTGGCGCTACTTCCATTTCTTTTATTTACCTTGTCCATTTGGATCCAGCTTTGAGACGTCGGGATCAGCAGAGGGTGAGCACCAATGAGGAAAACCTTGACATTTTGTTTCTTTAAACAACGGTGTGCCATTCTTTCACCCCCTTCTTTAATTTCAAGTCATTGTTTAAAGATAAAAGGAAAAAAAATAGACATTGATAATTCCAATTTGACAACAACTTGGAGAAAAACCATTTCTGTAAATAATTTAAAGATTTGACAATGATGAGTACGTTTTGATTCTGTTGAGCCATGTAGTAACACGAGGGCCATATTCATGCTGCAGTTCAAGCTCCCGTTTTTTTTAAATTTTTTCATTTTTTTTAACTTCCATAGTTTCATGTGGCAATCTCTACTTACCTAAAGAACTGCATAGCTGCCGGTCAATTCGTTCTCCGTCTATTGATCGGTGAAGTTTGGCGACATCTTTAGATCTGGGGAATGTAAATGGTTGCTATAGGAACAAACATGCTTGTTAAAATAGAATACAAGAAAATTGGTCTTTCAAAGTTGTTGTTTTTAAACAGAAAATGCTAAAAGTATTTTTTCTTACTATAGAACTGATTTCTTTAAAAAAAAACACACATGCAGGATATTGCTTGAACTGCAGCTTTAACTATCCAATGCCTTACAACTCTGTTCTACTTACTATAGATATAGACTGACTGGGAGTTAGTTATACATTGTACTATGAAGGGTTTTACATGCAGAACGAAAATATTCATGCATATGATAAATAATTTTATTACTTTTTGATTACCGGTCATTATCAGTTATAACTGGCAGAATCTGTTGCCAGTTGTAAACTTCCACCGTCCAAGCTGAAAATACTCTGAAATATCTGTTCATGTATTATTCTTGGACAGCACTATTGCTTACTTGCATTATATTCATATTTATAAGGAAAACTCCACTAAACCATCTATTCCTTAGAATTCCTACATTTATTATGCTTCTGTTTTGTTTAGTATCGCAGGTGTAGATCATGGGAACGATTGCATAAAGAACATATCAATGCAGGACTCACTGTACAGGTAAGGGAATTCAATATTTTTATATTATGAAGGGTCAAAGTTTAAAGTGACATACTTTGTGCTCATTTGTGTACCCATTTAAAAAAATTTTTTTGTCCACGCCTTAAAAAAATTACGCAAGTAAACCAATGTGAGACATTTAATGAGCTTGTTTTGTTTTTTAAATGTGCTGATGGAGGTCTTTTACACTGAAATGTTCTAATTCCAAATACACGAATTTTTTAAATAAAACATATTTGTATTTTTTGCAACACTGCCAGTCTTCACAGGTTTTCATATTTTAGTAAGCAGGGAAATCCATTACTATAACCTCATCATCTAAGTAACAAAAATATGCAAATTATGTACAGGCATACCCCGCTTTAAGGACACTCACTTTAAGTACACTCGCGAGTAAGTACATTTCGCTCAATAGGCAAACAGCAGCTCACGCATGCGCCTGTCAGCACGTCCTGAACAGCAATACTGGCTCCCTACCTGTACCGAAGCTGTGCACAAGCGGGGAGGCTATAGAGCCTGTTACACATGTGTTATTTACATCAGTTATGCACGTATATGACGATTGCATATACAGTACATGCATCAAAAGTGGGAAAAAGGAAGTGCTTCACTTTAAGTACATTTTCACTTTACATACATGCTCCGGTCCCATTGTGTACGTTAATGCGGGGTATGCCTGTATGTTGCATACATACATAGTGAATGAGCATGAAAAAGTCACATGTCCACCAAGTTTAACCTATGCTAAATTTAGACGACAGATACTTTATCCTATATCCGTACTTACAGTATATTGATCCAGAGTAAGGCAAACAAAAACCCCAGTGAAATATCATCCAATGATACCTGTATCTCACAAGATAAATTCCTTCCTGACTCCAAATATTGGCAATTCGATTTACTCCCTTGATCAACATTTTTTCCATGTTTACTTATTTGGTATAACCCTGTATACCTTTTCTAAAAAGATGCCCAACTTTTTTTATATATATATATATATACATCAAGGTCGAAACAGCTGTCTGTGGGTGGTTTTCTGGGTATGCACCTTA